>WSYH01002660.1:28746-81884 GCA_036426205.1 Ascaphus truei | reverse complement strand
TTTTTGTGTGGCGAGTAGATTTTTTGGTGATTTGTCAACCACTGTATATATATATATATTTATATATATATACACACACAAGAAAACAACAGGCGCACTCATGATGTAGTATATAAGAAAATTTATATGGGACTGGAAAGGTAAAAATTGCGCACTCATAAACGTGACAGGAACATAAGCATGTATGAGTATAACTCAATCGGTGATAGGAAAAGCAGGGTACCGTCTTGGGGCTCCACCGTGTGCTGCAGGTGTCGGTAGCTGCCTAGCCTCTGTGTACCGAGTGCTTCCTCACTCCAATCTCACGAGAGTTGTCACATCAGCGGGAGTTCTTAGGTAACGGGAGCTCTTGGATATTCTCTTGTCTCCTCTCCGTTAGGAGACTCTGCATCCGATGGATACAATGTATACATGAAAATTGCCCTGGATAAAGTCCGATAGTAGCAAGCTTGTGAAAGTGCACAAATGTACATAAATTACAATTGTGTTGGTTCAAATGATCCGAAACACATCCTACGCGTTTCGTCCTTAAGACTTCGACAGGGATATATAAAAAACAAAAAACTGCAGACATTTTATACAGATAGTGACCAATCAAAGCTAGACATTACTAATTGTATAATTAGTGACATGGGAGTGAATTCTAATATTAACTCTTTTCACTGCTGAAAAAGAACAACTGCATCAAGATAACATGTAATGGTTGTTATGAATACAAACAATATATTCAATTGGATAGAGATCAGTTGATACAAGTGTATATATATATATATATATATATATATATATATATATATATATATATAAAAGAGGATTGAAATGCGTAAAAGGAATATGATATTAATTGATATTAATTTTATATTCTATGTAAACAGTGTTATATGTATATATAAGAAATTGCTATGGTCAAATAAAAAAGAGAGATTCAGTGTAAACAATTATCAACAACAATAATCCCTTATTCTCTATTTAGATATATTATTTAAAAAAAAAATTAATTTTTTATATTTATTTAATTTAATTTTAAATTGATTCTATTATTTATATAAAATATATATTTTTGTCATTGTAGTTTGTTAATATTGTTGATAATAGTTGTTTCCTCTGAATCTCTCTTTTTTATTTGACCATAGCTATTTCTTATATATTCATATAACACTGTTTACATAGAATATAAAATTAATATCAATTAATCTCATATTCCTTTTACGCATTTCAATCCTCTTATATATATATATATATATATATACACTTGTATCAACTGATCTGTATCCAATTGAATATATTGTTTGTATTCATAACAACCATTACATGTTATCTTGCAGTTGTTCTTTTTCAGCAGTGAAAGGAGTTAATATTAGAATTCACTCCCATGTCACTAATTATACAATTAGTAATGTCTAGCTTTGATTGGTCACTATCTGTATAAAATTATATATATATATAGATATATAATAATACTACATACACACATCATATAATATATATATATATATATATATATAGTATATATATACATATATATATACAAGAAAACAACAGGTGCACTCATGGTGTAGTATATCAGAAAATTTATATGGGACTGGAAAGGTAAATTGCGCACTCACAACGTGACAGGACACATAAGCATGTATGAGTATAACTCAATCGCCAGCGTGACAGGAAAAGCAGGGTATCGTCTTGGGGCTCCACCGTGTGCTGCAGGTGTCGGTAGCTACGTAGCCTCTGTGTACCAAGTGCTTCCTCACTCTAATCTCACGAGAGTTGTGACGTCAGCGGGAGTTCTTAGGTAACGGGAGCTCTTGGATAGTCTCTTGTCTCCTCTTCGTTAGGAGACCCTGCATCTGCTGGATACAATGTATACATGCAAATTTCTCTGGATAAAGTCCGATAATAGCAAGCTTGTGAAAGTGCACAATGTACATAAATACAATTGTGTTGGTTCAATTAATATTATATATATATCTATATATATGATATATAATAATACTATAATATAAATTATATTATAAATATATATATATAGATATAATATATATATACAGTGTTTCGACAAACCTATACATTTGCTCGCCCCGGGCGAGTGGCTTTAACCCCTGGGCAGTAAATATTGGCCCAAGCAGCACACGTTTGGTACTAGGTGGCGAGTAGATTTTTTGGTGATTTGTCAACCACTATATATATATATATCTATATAAATATATATAATATTTATAATATATATATATAACCCCCATGACGATATCTATAGATATATTATATATACTATATAAATAACATAGACGAGTCCCCCTTCTCTTAAGGCGAAACGCGTAGGGTGTGTTTCGGATCATTTGAACCAACACAATTGTATTTATGTACATTTGTGCACTTTTCACAAGCTTGCTATTATTCGACTTTATCCAGAGAAATTTGCATGTATACATTGTATCCACAGATGCAGGGTCTCCTAACGAATAGAGAACAAGAGACTATCCAATAGCTCCCTGTACCATAATAACTCCCTCTGACGTCACACTCTCGCGAGATTGTATGAGGAAGCACTCTGCGTACACAGAGGCTAGCAGCTACCGACACCTGCAGCACACGGTGGAGCCCCAAGACGGTACCCTGCTTTTCCTGTCTCTGCTGGCGATTGAGTTATACTCATACACTTATGTTCCTGTCACGTTTTGGTGTCGCATTTTTACCTTTCCAGTCCATATAAATTTGTCTGATATACTACACCATGAGTGCGCCTGTTGTTTCTTGTTTTTTCTTAGATATCCTTGAGGGATTTGTGGTCCCCTTCTATCAGCTGCAGCTACTCTGGAGGGCAGTGTATGTTTTTATGGATTGTTCCATTGATTGTATTTTCATTTTTATATTTTTATTCATTTTTATATACATACATTTTTTTGTGTTGTTTTTTTTATACATATCTTTTTATACATACTTATGTTTTTATTTATTCATTGGTTTGCAGTTATCTCACAGTCTACAAGATTGTATCATGGGTTTTGGAAGGCGCTAACATTTTTCTTCCCTTTTTCATATATATTATATAACAGGGAAGAAACATGTTAGCGCCTTCCAAAACCCACCTGATACAATCCTTGTAGATTGTGAATCTGCAACCAATGAATAAATAAAACATAAGTATAAAATATATGTATAAAAAAAACAACACAAAAAGTGATGTCTATAAAAAATGAATATTTATTTATTTGATGCATATTATTCAAACTGTTTGGTTAGTATAACTAAGTCATTGTTACTTACTTTTGTGTTTATATATATATATATATATATATATATATATATATATAATGGTGGGTGAAAAAAGTGTCAAAAACCCTCCACCATAAAGCATATAGCAAATGGAAATATTACTGCAGGTCTGGACCCTGCCTTTCACCATTATCACCCAGCATACAGTGATTCCACCTCAGCAAGGGATTCTGGGAAATTATATGCAAATGAGCACAGTGCCACCTTTTGCTTCAAAACCAAATCACTTGGTCCCCTATAAGCTTATGCTTGCTGCATTACACAGCTTTTGAGCACAGCCTGGGTTAAGATACATAGACATTAAACCCACCCACAGCCACCTGTTTCAACCTTAATGGGTCTCAGCAGTGTGAGGTTGGTTATACTGGCTTTGCAATATGAAGCTTTGGGTAGGTTCCAGCACACATTAGATAAGTCATGGTGGGTAAAAAAAGTGCTGTATGCTGGGTGATAATGGTGAAAGGCAGGGTTGCAGACCTGTCTAAGACATGCAAATGAGCACACAGTAAAATTTCCATTTACTATATGCTTTACGGTGGAGGGGTTTTGACACTATTTTTTGCTGGTCTCAGCTGTTTTTGGGAGGGTAGTGCCCCCTCCCCCCCAAGGTTTAAGCTTGCTCCTCCCCACTTTCCAAGTTGGCAGGTCAGTTTCATTTTGCCAGGTTACGACAGATCCAATGTGATCATTCTTCCTGTAATTATACAGGTTAATAAGAATTTTAACCCAGAGTGTGCTAGGACCTGCTACGGTTATGCCTTGAAAGTGGCAACAGGCTTAAGACGCTTTGGTCAAAGGGTTAAACTATATGACCCTTTTTACAAGAGAATATATAGGTATTGCACTGTGTATTTACTGGCAAATCCTCCATGAAGTCACAAAGAACTCCAGAGTAACATTCAATGACTTGCAGGCCACTTCTGCCTTGGCTAATATGAGGGTTCATGATACAACTATCTGACAAAAAATGAACAAGAATGGTGTACATGGAAAGATAGCCAAGAGGAAACCACTGCTCTCTAAAAAGAACATTTCTGCCCATCTGAAATTCACCAAAGAACACATAGATGATCCAGAAGACTTCTGGAACAATGTTCTCTGGACAAACGAGTCAAAAGGTATATACATGAGTATTCAACACTTTTGCTACTTCAGCTCTAAATCAGCTTGGGTGCAAATGAATTGTTTGAAAGGTAACAAAATGAATTAAATGGGTTCAGCCTGGGTGTAATCAAAGTGGTTTAACTTGTAAACAATTTCTCTAAGGTATAAAAAGACTTTCAAGCTGCAACTCTTAGTGATCCAACAAAGCAACCATGAAGACTAAGGAAACAAGTCAGGGATAAAGTGGTGTAGAGATACAGAGTAGGAGAAGGTTCCAAGAAATGTTCAAAGGCGCTGATTATCCCTCTCAGCAAAGTCACGTCCATCTTTAAGAAGTGAAAGATGCATCATAACACCCAGACACTACCCAGATCAGGTCGCCCTCCCAAACTGAGCAGCCAGACAAGTAGGACACTAGTTTGGGATGCTACTCAAAAATCTGTTTCAGAGATCTGCAAAGTTCTGGGGTTTTTTTGTATCAATCTTTTTTAGTGGCATTGACATTTACAGATATGGGTACAATATGGTCAACAACATATATATTTTTAACTTTGCTTGTACTGTGAAAGAAGTGGCCAACATATTTTTAATAGTTGAGGGTATGGGTAGAGAGGTGGGGAAAATGTGGGGGGTGGGGGCTGAGGGGGGGGTAGACAAATAGAGGGGGGGTTTGGGGAGGGGGGTAGGAGGGGGGGCCCTCGTGGCTCATCCACTCCACCTACATTTGGATTCTGAACTCGTGTCCTCTGTCCAGTTTTCGCTTTATCCCAGGCCTTGGGGGCCTATCCATGGGTCCCATGTGTTCCAGAACTGCGGCATTTTTTTGTGTATCATGGCAGTTAGTTTTTCCATTGACATTACCTCGTCATCACGCCTTATGACCGTGTTTCTTGCCGAAGCTTTGATTTGCTTCCAGGCTGCTGCTATTGAGCCGGGCTGCCGTCAAAATTGCAGAGACCAGTCTACTCATTGGTGGGGGTAGGTCGTCGAATGGCTTACTCAGCACCAGGGACAGCGGATCTAGGGGGAGAGGGATCTCCGTCGTCTCGTAGAGAAGCGTCTGAATCTTTTCCCAGAACCTCTGGATCTCCAGACATGACCACCAAATATGGGCCATGTCTCCCTTTTGACCACATCCCCTCCAGCACAAGTCTGGTGTGCCGGGGAAGATCTAGCTCAGTCTAGTCGGGGTAGGGTACCAATGGAATAACATTTTGTAGATATTCTCTTTTGTTACTGTGCAGATTGAGGTTTTTGCCGCCATCTCCCAGATATCCTCTCACTCCTCTTTGTCAATTTGTATGTTTAGGTCCGCAGACCATTTTTGCATGTATTGGTGAGTCGGGGATTCTGATGCTGACTCTATCCCCCTATAGATCTCAGAGATTAGGCCTGTTTGATACCTTCCTTTACTGCATAGCGTTTCGAATCTTGTGGGTGGGGGAAATTTGGAGTTCTGAGTGAGGGAAATCAGGATGCAAAGTTCTGTTTTTGAGATGGGATTTAATGTTCACACATCAACAATAAGCCGGTCCCTACACAAAGCTGGCCTTAATGGATGGGTGGCAAGAAAGTAGCCATTGAGCAAAAAGACTCATCTTAAATCACATAAACATAGTGAATAATCTCTCACCTAGTAGTACTAGAATAAAAAAAACTTGGTGCACAGGGAAATAATGAATAACTAACACTTGAACAAGTAACCAAGGGGTCACTATAAGCCCTATCAATTGCACTCAAAAGTTACCATGTGCAGATATGTACACAGTAGGAGGTGGAAAATGTATAATTACTAGGACCAAAGGAGGGTCCACTGACCCTAAGACATCAGACTCAAAATGCAAATAAAACCAAAAATAATAAAAATAATAAAAATTTAATAAATCTAATTGTGACAAACAAAACCAGACCAACATATAGGGAACATAAATAGACAGGATATTAAAATCCTCAGTGGAAGAGACGGCTATAGTATGGGGATGAGCTGGTATACATATACCCTGCTCTTAAAGGAAACAGTGTCCTGTATGGATAGAAGGTATATAGTGAAGTAACAATATGTCTTGAGATAGTAACACTCAGCAATACCTAAAGGTTGCCAGGTAGGTTATAAGCACCATCAAAATAAGGCAAGGTAAAACACATATCAAAGATTTCCCAGAAGCCCAAAGCAGGTGTATTATCAACACAGAATCAGCGTGGGTAATCGTAGCAAGGAGTGTGACTGTCTCGGCTAAAAAACATAAAATATCAATAATCACAAGTATACAGATGTCGCCACCAATATGTATGTGGACATCACAGTAGGCTAAAGCTATATATGCCTCTCGAAGCTGTATATACTCCTATGCAGGGGAAATCATGAGCGTATAATAGTGTGCTGCCGCTATACTATCTTCTGTTCATATCACCATACAAAAAAAGCCGTCTCTCCTGGTGTGCGTATAGTCTGACGTACTACACCCGCGCGTACGTTCAGTGCTAGGCACGCTTCTTCAGGGGGAGGAGTCACAAACATAGTAGTGGATGCCGCGTTTTAGCTCTGATGTCTGGGAGGAGCCGTGATACTGGCCAATGATGGTAAAGTATCTGGCCAAGCCTCTCAATAGGCACGAACGAACAAGGAAAAATAGGGAATATGTACAGGAGTCTATTCGAGTCTAGATGGCTCGTAAAATAGACAAACATATCGTGCTACAGGCACAGAGATGGGGAGAACCCATAGCTTATATATTGGAGATTTATGTCTCAATATTTATGGGACATAAATCTCCAATATATAAGTTATGGGTTCTCCCCATCTCTTGCCGTAGCCGTAGGTTTGTCTATTTTACGAGCCATCTAGACTCGAATAGACTCCTTGTACATATTCCCTTATTTTTCCTTGTTCGTTCGTGCCTATTGAGAGGCTTGGCCAGATACTTTACCATCATTGGCCAGTATCACGGCTCCTCCCAGACATCAGAGCTTAAAACGCGGCATCCACTACTATGTTTGTGACTCCTCCCCCTGAAGAAGCGTGCCTAGCACGTGAAACGTACGTCGGGGCATGGTGACGTCAGACGTATGACGCACACCAGGAGAGACGGCTTGTTTGTATGGTGATATGAACAGAAGATAGTATAGCGGCAGACACTATTATACGCTCATGATTTCCCCTGCATAGGAGTATATACAGGCTTCGAGAGGCAATATATAGCTTTAGCCTACTGTGATGTCCACATACATATTGGTGGCGACATCTGCATACTTGTGATTATTGGTATTTGATGTTTTTTAGCCGAGACAGTCACACTCCTTGCTACGATTACCCACGCTGATTCTGTGTTGATAATACACCTGCTTTGGGCTTCTGGTGAAAATAGCTCGTATAGGTATGTAGGTGTGTTGTTTACCTTGCCTTATTTTGATGGTGCTTATAACCTACCTGGCAACCTTTAGGTATTGCTAAGTGTTACTATCTCAAGACATATTGTTACTTCACCATATACCTTCTATCCATACAGGACATTGTTTCCTATAAGAGCAGGGTATATGTATACCAGCTCATCCCCATACTATAGCCGTCTCTTCCACTGAGGATTTTAATATCCTGTCTATTTATGTTCCCTATATGTTGGTCTGGTTTTGTTTGTCACAATTAGATTTATTAAAATTTTATTATTTTTGGTTTTATTTGCATTTTGAGTCTGATGTCTTAGGGTCAGTGGACCCTCCTTTGGTCCTAGTAATTATACATTTTCCACCTCCTACTGTGTACATATCTGCACATGGTAACTTTTGAGTGCAATTGATAGGGCTTATAGTGACCCCTTGGTCACATGTTCAAGTGTTAGTCATCTTAAATCACGTAAGGAGTTTGTTAAAAAAAAAGCATAAAACTGATACTGCAGACATGTGGAAAAAGGTTTTGTGGTCAGACGAGACAAAAAATTTACTTTTTGGTCTAATTTCCAAGCATTACGTCTGGCGCAAGCCCAAAACAGCACATCACCCAGTCAATAAAATCCCAACTGTCAAGCATGGTGGTGGCAACATCATGTAATGGGGATGCATCTCTTCAGCAGGGAGTAGGAAGTTTGTCAGGATTCAGGGGAGAATGGATGGTACAAAGTACAGGTGAATTTTTGAGGAAAACCTGTTTGAGACAGCCAAGACTATAAAACTAGGGAGGAAATTCACATTTCCGCACGACAATGACCCAAAGCACAAAACCACATTGGAGTGGTTGAACAAGAAAATAATGTTCTTGAGTGACCAAGTCAAATCCTGACTTGAACCCAATCAAACATTTATGTTGAGTCTTGAAGATTGCAGTCCATTGACAATCCCCAACAAACTCATCAGAACTTGATCAATTTTCTTGAAGATTGGCCAGAAATGTTACCACCCTACTGTGCAAAGCTAGTAGAGACCTATCCAAAAACTTCTACGAACTACTGATTTAAGGGACTGAATATTTATGCAAATCAGTACATTTCATTTTGTAGATTTCCTTTTGTCACGGGACTTCAGAAGCAGAGAGGACCTCGATGGCCGGAACAGCAGGGAATGTAAAAATCGTCGGGGTCACAGGCAGGGTTCGGTGGCAGGCAAGGATCATCGGGGTCCAGGCAGGGGTCGGCAGCAGGAAGGCAGGAACAGGGCAGGGGAGCATGAACTGGGACCAGGGAGCAGGAAACAGACAGGGGCAAGCTAGTTTAATAGCAAGGGCCTTTAATAATGTTACCAGAACTCCAAAGGAACAAAACGGAAACAGATCAGGGGCAGAAGCAGAACGAGTCTGGACACAAACAAAGCAAAGGCAAGGAGGTGCAGGAAAGAGGAAATTATAAAGCAGACAGAGACAGAAGACAGGAGCACCCAAGAGGAGACAAACAGAGAGCAGACAGAAACAGCAGCACACCCAGTGGACAGACAAAGGGACTGGGAGAGGGAGACTTGGGAAAATATGTCAAAGCTATTTCTGACACCTTTGCTTACATTTAAGGACCTATTCACTAAACTTTGATAAGTGACTAATGCACTTTACAAGCAATTTTGCATGTGTAGCTATTCACAAAGCTTTCATAACGTGGCAAAATCACCTGTAAACGGATTGTTAGCACTCTTGTTATGACAAGTCATGCGGTAGCTCAAAATATGTAGAAACTTGCATTTTTGCCAGCAGCTGCTATTCACAAAGCTCCAATATGCAAATCGTAGGATAAATACTCGCTTTTTTTATCATCACCTAAAGGGTGGCGAGATCGGAATGGCGATTTGCACTGAGGAACTATTTTTATTTTTACTGCATAGGATTGAAGCCGGGGGTCTCTGGAGCTGACCCGCATTCATTTCAGCTCCGGAGCCCCCCATCAATACTATGTATATATTTTTTTTAAATTAAACAGTGCAATCGCCTGTAAGAGCTGTGCAGGGAGATGCAGCTCTTCCAGACTGCTGAAGCGAAATCGAACATTAAATTAATTTATCTCGTAAAGCAAATACAAATTAGTGTGGTATGTCATTTTTGTAACAAACGGTAAAAAAACAGATTTTCTTTAGTGAATACCGTTTCTCCACAAATTTCATACCGTTCGGTAGGAACATGCAACACGTTCGATGTTGCAATGAACTTATCAAAGTTTAGTGAATAGGCCCCCTAAACTCCTCATATAACTGTGCCCAGTTTAACCACTACAGCTTTGCTTGAAAAAATGTCCATACATTATTTGTAATTCAACAAAATGTGATATTATTGGTAGGGGTGAATACTTCTGCAAACCCCTGTTTATATACACATCTATATGCGTAAATATCTAGTACATGTTAGGTAGGACTATATATAATATACTTTTTATATACAGTATGTATAGGATTTAAAGATATTTTTCAGTGTAGACACAATATGTGCTCCAGGGACAGCTATAAATATTTTTTTTTGTTTTTTTACTAGAACAAAAAAATACGATAAGCTGGGAATAAGAGGGTAATTGAAGCTCCAAGTACCCAATTTAGCATTTATGGGAGGGTTGCTTCTGTAACACATAGCAATTCAAATTTATAGGCACAACACAGAATGCCATACAAACTGTTCTCAACGTTCTTTCCTTTGTCTTCATTTCATACTTACACATTCATTCAGCTGTACATATGATTTATTTCTTATTAGCTTACATTTCATTGTTTTCAGGGTCTGTTAAACGGAATACATGCCTATTAACAGCAATAACAGAAAAATGTACAAAAAAAACTGGGACGTTTCTATTTCTCACATGTACCAGGTTTGATAATAAAACCAGACAGAGGTGCCTTACATTTCCTATTTATTATGAACTTAAAGCAGTGCTCATTTGCATGTCATTTCCCAGAATCCCTAGCTGCAGTGAAAGCACTGTATGCAAAGGGATAATGGTGAAATGCATGGTTGCAGACCTGTCTGAGACATGTGAATGTGTTCAGAAGTGATTTTTATTTGCTGTACACTTAAAGAAATAAACCTCGCTGCTTGATACAGTGCATACATTTTTTTTTATCGCACCTTAATTAGGATGCCCCCCCCCCCGCCCCCGTCCAGGGAACCATAAGGCTAAGTCCATAATGAATTTACCCGTGCGGAGTCTCGCAGTGGCTGAGGGAAAGCGGGTGCTTTCCATGGCCTTAGACCGCATGCCGTTCGGGGGCGTGTCAGGGGGGGGGGGGCTTCTGTGACGTCACGGAGCTGGTTCGCCCTCATTGGACGAACCGCTCACGTGACCGGCCCTGCGCTCCGGCGAGCGCAGAAATTAAAATTTTCTTAAGACACACGCTTCCGCACGCTTGCTCTCATTGCGGCTGCATGGGCTCACTGCCGAGCAGCAGCGCGCCTCAGCACGGGTCAGCGCTGACCATGCCCGAGGCCTTAGTCAGGGCCAGGGCTTGCTCCAGTGGCCAGCAGAAAGCCACAACGTAATCAGAAGACAATGTTGCAGCTTTCCATTGTGCCCTAGTGGCCATGTTTGTAGATTTTATCAAAACTACTAAAAAACGTCATTCCTTTTAACCGGAAAAAGAGGGAGCGGGATGGTCTCCAAAGCTTGAAGGGCCACAGATGAGCTCCGTGGGATCCCCCAGTTCAGGTAGGCTTAAAATAAATATGGGGAGGTGGAGGATTGCTGCCTTAAACTCTTCAATAATTCTGCATACAAAATTATATCCTCCAGGTGCTGAAAGGGTTAAAAGTACTCAGTGAAACATCCTGGTCTTTAATATATACGGATTCGAAAGAAATTGCTGCTTAAAACAACAAAAGACCATTAGTCATCTGTTGTTCATGTGTTTCATTTTAGCGCCAAATGTAGCTGCGTCACAATACTCCGAAACAAAAGGTGACATTGTTTTCCCAAAGCCACTCAGACAGAAGTGAAATGCCTTAAGGTTAATGAAAAGTGAAATAATGTCAAGAGCTTTAGTATAATTTATTATATGGGCATATAGCTATCTACTGTACTACAAACTGAAGATAATTATAACAAATTACAAAAATGATAAGACCCTCTGATACCAGTGTCTGGATGCATAGTAATAAACAAAGCTCAATGGGACCAGGGAGATGCTTTGTCTTTTCTCAAACAATCAAGAATGCAAAACCATTATTTATTTTACTGCTCAATTTATATGTCTGGGAAAATGGGTCAGTGGCAATCAACATTCACATCGGCATATTCAGATTCATAATAAAATCACAAACTACATCATACTGTAGTAACAATGGTGTCACACCATAGTGTTTTTTTGTATTATAGATACTGTATGTTGCAGCAATACAATCAACAATTTTCCTGGGTGTTTTTTTTTAAACAATGCGGCCCATAATAATTAAACAGCAAAAATATAGGTTTATGACTGTAAACTATTCTACTTCAAAAATAACTTTTGTCTTCACCTTCAAACCATCGAACTCAGAAAAAAATGTATGCAAGTGTTCCAATGTGTGAACCTAAAAACTCTTTGAACCTCCATTTTTTTGCATTGTATTTCTGTTTTCTGCCGTCTGCGGCCTAGCAAAAATCAAGCCTAAAACAATACATACCTTTCCTGGGGAACACTAAAGTACAAAGGGTTAAAATGTTCAAACTAAAACCCATGAAAAGATGTGTGGACAATATGCCTCAGGGTAAATATCACTGGTTCACCTTAAGGGTACAGAATCATTATTTCATATGTAATTTCAGACAAATTTACCAGATATTTACACAGCAACTTATTTTTTTTAATTATTTGGGTGGAGGGAAGGCTGGAAAAAATGCAAAGTAAGAACAAACGCCCAAAAGCAGAAATTATGTAACAAAGATTTTGAGGGTTTGATACGCTACCAAACGTCTTTAAAGCAGCAGTTCAAGCAATAACCTACATGTGTTTTTTTTTAATAAATCAGTTCTGTACTGAGAAAATAATTGTAGCATTTAAAAAAAATAAGCCATTTTAAAGACATTTTTAATGTATTATAATGTAAAACATTTTTGTTCCTATTTGAACCATTTACAAAGTCACATCCCCTTCCCCTTCTGAAACAGCATCACCTTTTTGAACCCTGCCCTCTCTTTAGCAGTGAACCAATTGAATCTAGTGTCTGCCTGGTCACATGATCTTCCTCACAGAACTTTGGCTGTCAGTGCAGCTGAAGAGGACTCAAGATGCATTGAGTGAATCCCGAGCAGAATCTTCACCGATCGATCGGCAACTTAAATAATCACTTGACACATGTGAATGACATTTTTATTTTATTTTAAACGACAGCTTGAATTGCAGCTTTAAGTGAGTCAAGCCATAGGTGAAGATAGCGGTTTCCAAACTTAATTTGCTGCACCATTCAAGATTAGATGCATAAAGAAAAATAAACAAGGTTTGAGGGTTGGGACCCATTTCAAAGTATTAAGATTCCACATAGTACAATATACCAGTTGGGTTATTGATGGAGGAAGGCTGTTTATTCTTTCTTCGTCACTCTCTTATCCGCTCTCTGTGTCACTCTATATCCTCCTTTTTCTTTGACACTCAAGATATCTCCCACTTGTCACTGAACCACCCTTGTAAGATATGTGGCCCCACCAAGAGGAGCCAGAACAGTAGGTTGGGGGTAATACTGAGTTAAAATAAGGAAGGAGGCAAGTGTGATTCTTGAAATGAAGGCTGTGATGTTGAATGCCACCTTATAAAACCTTTCAATTATAGTTGGAAAAACTTCCACCTCAAAGTGTTACCAAGCATGCATTTGCAATTAGGTCCCATATGCACTAAAGGGTGCTACACTTTAGCACGCCCTAGCGCCCATTCTAATGAATGAGAGTTTAGACATGGTACAGTGGCGGCCGAGCTGAGTCTTCTGCAGCCGCCACCGCAATGTGCAGGCAGACTCCGGGCATACGCGGCTGGTGACACGTGGCTGGTGACGCGCGTCACTGTGGCGCCGGTCACACGTTCCGCCGGCATCCCCGGGTAAGGGGACAGGGGAATGGAGGGGAGATGCGGGAAGAGGGGGAGTAGAGGCAGCCAGGGGGTCGCGAGGGGAGGGGAAGATGCGCGAAGCTGCCGAAGCAGAGGCGGAGCAGCCAAGGCAGCCAAGGGGAGGGGAAGATGCAGCTGAGCACGGCCAATTTCGGCGCCAGCCAGAAAAAGCCCCGAAAAATTACGGGCATTTGTAAGACTGAAGTTGGCCGCAGCAGTATATAGCTTACAGTAGTACCTTTGAGTGCATATGGGCCTAAGAGTAATACCAAACCAGCACAGGATAAACTGCGGAAAAAATAACAAGCAAGTGACAAGCAAGGATGTCTTCTTTCTACCCCCTTTGTATCTAAAGCCCTCTCCCGCCTTAAACCTTTTTCACTGACTGCCCCACACCTCTGGAATGCCCTTCCCCTCAGTACCCGACTAGTTCCCTCGCTATCCACCTTTAAGACCCACCTTAAGACACACTTGCTTAAAGAAGCATATGAATAGCACTGTGGATATTCTGAACACATGATACATAAAGCTTGGCCCCCTGCAGACGCACTTACCAGAACTCCCTCGTACTGTCTCTGTACGTTCTCCCTACCTACGAATTAGACTGTAAGCTCCTCGGGGCAGGGACTCCTCTTCCTTAATGTTACTTTTATGTCTAAAGCACTTATTCCCATGATCTGTTATTTATATTATCTGTTATTTATTTGATTACCACATGTATTACTACTGTGAAGCGCTATGTACATTAATGGCGCTATATAAATACAATGTATTGTATACAATGTATACAATGTATACAATAATACAATAACAATACAATACAATACGATATAGGGTGCTCACATAGGATTGCCATATAAACAAAAATAGACAAGATAAGTTGAACCATACAAATTTCTATGGTTCTCTTTTCTTAATACAACAAATGGGCTACAAAACCTCATAATGTATTGAGGGGAAAAAGAAAACCCCACAAACAGAACTGAATCAACCTCTCCTGCTGATATACTGTAGGTAAGGTGGCAAACCTACTTATAAAAAATGGTCGAGCAATACCTTAAGTTAAAGCAAATACTAACTGTACACCTAGTGAAATTACATCACTTCCCAATTCAATTCACTTCACCCAAACCAATAAAGACAGGCTCAGCATTTTATTGTCTAATTTTGCTTTCTTATATCTTTTAGAACCAGGTAACTCAATTGGGATAAGAAAAACACAACTGAGGTATTTCTGTGTTTGTCCCTGATCGTATGGAGCTAATGTATATATTTGCTTCATACATTCTTACTTGATGGAGGTGATTGCAATCCATTGCTCTGTGATGTCCTACATCCTTCCAAAAAAGCTTTGAATTTTTAACAATATTTAATATATGTTTTTTTAAAAAGAGTACCTGCCAAAAAAAGATCCTGCTATGATAAATTACATATCATCAAAGTGATGTAAGTACCCTAGTCAAATATATTTAATATATATGCAAATCAATTCTCTAAAACAAAGTGTGGGAATGTAGAAGAACACAACTTACATCCTGTTCACTACTAAGAAAAAAAAGAGATGATAACTGAAATGAAAGATGTGTAAAAAAATCATTTAAATATAAGCGGACGTGAAAAAATGAACTCCTGAAACTAAGCAATTTACGCAAGTGAGAATGTTCTTCTTAAAGTATGTTATGGAATTAAGAAAAGCATCACAAAACTTAATTTCTCACCTGACTAAACTGCTGAATATGAATTTAGGTATCTTTTTACTATTTTTTTTCTTCTGTTTGTCTTCCACTTTTTACACTTTAAGCATTTCATTCTTTTAATTTCTTGTTTATACACTCAATGGTAAAAAAAATGTTTTTCTGCTAGTACACATGAAACAAAGATCTAAGCTACTCATTAAAGACATATACAAAGCCAGCTTATCAAAACACACATTATTTCAAACATGCACTTTAAGTAGAAGCAACCTTACTACACATGCAGTACAAAACGCATCGTCTGAAAAAATGATGGCTACATTTTTGCAAAAATCAAGGTCAAAGACATTCACAACTATTGGATTTTGGCGAAATTTTATATTTTGACAATATTTTTGCAACATCTCTAATGTCAGGGACATATGTTGTGGGTTGTAGAGGCGATTGTGATGCTAATTTCATACAAAAAGTACCACATTCATATTGTGCGTGGGGCCGGTGCGTATACCTGGCCCAAAAACACTATTTTTGCATAATTTAATAGTATAATTTGCTTATTTAAACAAATCTAACCAAGAAAAAAGGCTGCTTTTATATCTTTGGCAATGCATTGCACATTGCTTTTCTTAGTGACTTCTTGTTTATCTGAAAGTTGTTGTCAAATAAGCGGTTTCTTTACCCATTTCCAACTTTGGCCTTATCAGATAGCCAATAAAAATAAGGGGAGAGCAGCTGCTTTGTCTGTGCAAACTCTTGCTGAACACGGAATCTCATCTTACTATGTTTACAACGTTTTCAAAAAATTATTTTAAAATACTTATAGGTGACAGATATAACCCCTTAAACATGTCACTGCCATTATTAAACATTGGTCCAAGGAAGACCTTGCTCTAGTTGTGTCAGAGATATTTGCTTGAGGTGATATTACAATGAGATATATCATATCATAATTTGCTTGTGCACTTTTCTTTTCTCTTTACAATAATTACATTTGCGTCTAAAATCATCCAAGGAAAGATAACAAGTGTTATTTGCTTCTTGAGGAAGTAGCTGTGAGAGAATTGAATATGGAATTAAATATATTCCTTAAAATGCAGCAAAACAGCTCTATATAATACTTTAGTAGCGCAACCAAAGGGGGGGTGCAAGTGTACATTTGCACCCCCAAGAATTACAGAGGCTCCGCGCTCTTCCCCATAGCAATGAAACTGCTTGCCGGGGGAAATAACAGGGCTCTCTGTAAGAGAGCAGACCTTCTCCATGGATGTCGGGTCATCATGGCGTGTCACATGGTGGTGCGTTGCCATGACAATGCGCCATCACATGATGCCGCTGGGCGAGGGTCGGCAGGTAACGGAAATGCCCGGATACAATTGCCTGCATGCTTTGCCGGATGGACATTACGGATGGATTATAACGAAGACATTTACCCCCCAAAAAAATTGCACCACCCAATATGAATTTCTGGTTGTGCCCCTGTAAAACAGCTCAACCCCGTTATAGCGCGATCCGCTGTAACGCGGTTTGAGCATGGACTCCGAAAAAAAAAAAATTTGCACACCGCGCTGCACAGCACACACTGCACAGCACACACTGCACACACTCACAGCCCCCCCCCCCCCTCCTACCTCTGGTGTCAGCTGCTGGGGCATCGGAGCGTGGCTGGGCGGGGGGGGGAGAGAATCGGAGTGTGGCTGGCAGGGGGGATCGGAGGCGTGGTGGCAAGGGGTGATCGGAGCGTGGCTGGCAGGGGGTGATCGGAGCGGCTGCAGGGGGGGATCGGAGCGTGGTGGCAGGGGGGATCGGAGCGTGGCTGGAGGGGGTGATGGAGCGTGGCTGGCAGGGGGGATCGGAGCGTGGCTGGCAGGGGGATCAGAGCGTGGCTGCAGGGGGGATCAGAGCGTGGATGGCAGGGGGATCAGGCGTCAGAGATCAGGTGGCTGGGCAGGGAGGATCAGAGCGTGGCTGGCAGGGGGGGATCAAGCGTGGCTGGCAGGGGGATGAGCGTGGCTGGCAGGGGGGGATCAGAGCGTGGCTGGCAGGGGGGTGGGGGATCAGAGCGTGGCTGGCAGGGGGGATCGGAGCATGGCTGGCAGGGGGATCGGAGGCTGGCAGGGGGGGGGATCGGAGCTGGCTGGCGGGGGGGATCGGAGCGTGGCTGGTAGGGGGGGTCAGAACGTGGCTGGCAGGGGGTGATCGGAGCGTGGCTGGCGGGGGGATCGGAGGTGGCTGGATAGGGGGACGGAGCGTGGCTGGCAGGGGGGGATCGGAGCGTGAGGTGAATGGCAGGGGCGGAATAGGAGCGTGGCTGGCAGGGGGGAATCGGAGCGTGGCTTGGGCAGGGGAATCGGAGCGTGGCGGCGGGGGGACGGGAGCGTGGTGGCGGGGGAATCGCGAGAGTGGCTGCAGGGGGGAATCGAGCGTGGTGGCAGGGGGGAATGGAGCGTGGCTGGCAGGGGGTAATCGGAGCGTGGCTGGCAGGGGGGGATCGGAGCGTGCGATGGCAGGTGGGGGGGATCGGAGCGTGGCTGGCAGGGGGGATAGGAGCGTGGCTGGCAGGGGGGGATCGGAGCGTGGCTGGCCGGGGGGGATCGGAGCGTGGCTGGCAGGGGGATCGGAGCGTGGCGGCAGGGAGATCGGAGCGTGGCTGGCAGGGGGGATCGGAGCGTGGCTGCAGGGGGATCGAGCGTGGTGGAGGGGGAATCGGAGCGTGGCTGGCAGGGGGGATCAGAGCGTGGATGGCATGGGGGATATCGGAGCGTGGCTGGCAGGGGGGGTCGGAGCATGACGGCAGGGGGATTGGAGCTGGCTGGCAGGGGGGGATCGGAGCGTGGATGGCAGGGGTGGATCGGAGCATGGCTGGCAGGGGTGGATCGGAGCGTGGCAGGCAGGAGGGGGGTCGGGGCGTGGCTGGCAGGGGGGGATCGGAGCGTGGCGTGGCAGGGTGGATCGGAGCGGGCTGGCAGGTGGGATCGGAGCGTGGCTGGCAGGGGGAGGATCGGAGCGTGGCTGGCAGGGGGTCGGAGCGTGGCTGGCAGGGGGGGTCGGAGCGTGGCTGGCAGGGGGGATCGGAGCGTGGCTGGCAGGGGGGGATCGGAGCGTGGATGCAGGGGGGGATCGGAGTGTGGCTGGCAGGGGGGGGGGATCGAGCGTGGGCTGGCAGGGGGGAATCGGAGCGTGGCTGGCAGGGGGGAATCGGAGCGTGGCTGGCAGGGGGGAATCGGAGCGTGGCTGGCAGGGGGGATCAGAGCGTGGCTGGTATGGGGGATCAGAGCGTGGCTGGTATGGGGGATCGGAGCGTGGCTGGCAGGGGGGGATCGGAGCTGGCTGGGGGGGGGGAGTGAGGCAGGCTGCTAGGGGAAGTGCGAGGGTATGTGTAGGGCTGTTGGGGGATGTGTAGGGCTGGCGGCCACCTCTTCTCCCCTTCCCCCTATCGGCCGCGCTGCAGCCATATTTTTTTTAATTTAGTGCGACCCCGGTTATATCGCGGTCGGATCAGGTGGCCCCCGAGGACCGCGCTATAACGGGGTTGAGCTGTATTATGAGACAGCTGTGCCCTGCCCTGCTATTCTCACACCACTTATAATGCATTAAAAACACACACACACACACAGAGACACACACACTGGGTTTTTTCAGATGCACAATTGTTAAATTTTAAGTATATGTTAATATTAAACAGCTAGACCTAATGTGTAACCAGCTAAATTATTGAAGCTATTGTTTATGTTGTATAATGTAAGCATTATCCACTTCATTCCTTTTTCTAACTCTCACAATAAGCTGGGAATGATCTGTAAATCGTTTTCTGACATGTCTCATGTGCTCCGTTATTGTCTCCACATTGGGAAAGTATTTGATTAAAAGGCTGCCTCCCTACCACTGTATTCTCCTTCCCCTATCTCCTAAATCACTCTTGCACATTCTGGCAAAATGTAACAGAGGTGCTTCTATGTGGAACATCAAAGTGAGGTTACTTCATGATTTGCACTCCAGTCCCAGAAGGAAAGAATGTCTGTGGTGTAGAGCAGGAGAAGTTATCAGGAACAAGAGAAAACACAGACACACAGACACACAGACAGACACACAGACAGACACACAGACAGACACACAGACAGACACACAGACAGACACAGCTCTCTCCCTAGACAGGGCAGGCTCCCCCGGCGTCCCTGAAAAGTTTGCCAGTGAGAGCGAGTTGAAGGAGTAGAAGCTGCTGTGCGGGGTGACCAGTGGCCAGGCAGGGACATGTGAGTAAAATTAGCATGAAGAGAGGAGGCTGCAGCCCTGAGCATCGCACTCTCCTAGCACTGCCTGCAGCTCACTGACTGCTGGAGACACAGGGGGAGCCGGGAAGGAGGTGCAGCACAGTGCGATCCCAGCTCTCCCCCTCTGTAGATACGGAACCCCGGGCGCGGCAGCCATTTTTTTTTTAATTAGCGCGACCCGTTAATACCGCGGTCGGATCGGGTGGCCCCCGAGGACCGCGCTATAACGGAGCTGAGCTGTACTTTGCTATGGTGTATATACATAATTATTTGACAATGTTAAGTAACTATAATTAGTACAATAGCTCTTTTGTGATTCAACAAATCTCTATATTTGGAGGGCATCAAATAATTGGTTCCTAAATCAATTAGTTGCAGTATAAAGTATTTTTTTTTTTTTAACTTCTACTGGAACAGCAGCATTTTAACAGATATTTCATAATGTTAAAAACAGCGGGCTATATTTACTATGGGCTATGAATGGGCCATAAGAGACCATACAGAAAACACCTCAGTGCACACATTCTGGGCAGTAAGAACCTATCAATTACTAAGCTGTCTTGACAGTGTCTTATGGAGAAGCATTGCTCAGAGAATATGGCCCTGTAGGCAGGGCCACCTAAACAACATTAGGAGTCCCCGGGCAAAGCAGTGCACGGGGCCCTGCCTACACAATCACTGACCAGCCTCCCACGCGCTCACTAGCAGCAGCAGGCACCGGAAGTGCTGCACTGCTAGGATGCGAGCGGTTGTGACGCGAGCCAGGGTTCCATTTCCGGGCGGGGGAGAGCGAGCGGAGTCAGGGTGCCGGGCGGGGGGAGAGCAAGCCGGGGTGCCGGGCGCCGCGGCAGGGGGGAGAGCAAGCCGGGGTGCCGGGCGCCGCGGCAGGGGGGAGAGCGAGCCTTTCTAGCTAGACTTAGAATGGTGGGCACGCGATGGGCCCCCCTATGCTGTGGGGCCCCCGGCAACTGCCCAGCGTGTCCATGCGTTAAGACGGCCCTGCCTGTAGGTTCAATGGCTGTGCACATTTAGGCCCAAATGTTCATGTTTTTCAATGGGGAGCCCTTATGGATAGTTAAAAGCACTCTTAGGTGTCAACAATTAATGAATGAGAAGCACTAAAATAGTTTTTACAAAGCTAAAGCTAACAAACGGATAAAAGCAGCAAAACGTGAATGTTCTTTTAAAATAAATCAGTTCTGTAGTATTAGATAATACTAACTACATTTTTTTTTAAACACCCAGTGCCATTTTCATTTTTTTTAATGTACCCATCATCCTTTGGTTGCTATAGCAACCATTTAAGTCATATCCACTTTCTGTTTTGAAACACACACCTTTTTGAACTCTGCAACAAAGTAACACAAACAGATCTGTTCCTGTGCTCCAATCAGCAGACTGCCTATTGCTCTGAAAGCTGTAACAACAATGATGTGTTACACTTCATAATATAATGTTACATATCAGTTGCAGCATTTCACAGACTGCAGCACAAACTTAGAAGGCGGCCATTTCATTAGGCACACAATCAGGATTTTTACAGATTTATAACAGGAGCAGCAAACGATTGGTAGATTATGTAAGAATATAGAATTATACATTGTCCCATGTTTACAAAAAAAAAAGGGGGGGGGAATGTAGTATTGTTGCTTTAATGCAGCAAGAGTTACCCAAGTTAGAGTGGAGGGCTGACATACAGAACAATTTCTATAAAATGATGGGTAGTTTTTAAGAATACACATACACAATACTTTTATAGCAATGTTTCCACAAAACATAGAGCAAGTGTAACATTTAACAATGATGTTTGGAATCAAAATGCTAAAATAAAAGTAAAGGCAATGGGTGTTTTTTTTTGAGGAACAGTAAAATGGTTAATAATAAACCGGGATGGTCAAGAAAAAGTGAGCTGGATGCATGCAAAGATGTGTAGAAATTACATGCAAAAAATACATATTATAGCTGTGTTAGAATTCAGGATAACTCAACATACCAGGACTGAATCCAGTTTCTGTTTTATTTTCAGCATTCTCATGGAGGATTTTGCAGCGTTGATAAAACCATCTGCTGATAAGGATGATTCTTGCAATGTTAGAATTTCAGAAGCACATAGATTTCCAGATGTATGCACTGCTTCTGCTTCCATCTGAGCCACTGAACACAAAAGGAAAAATGTTGGCATGTATTAACAGTTTGCACCATCATATTCTTGGGGAACAGCTGTGATGCAGCAACGCTGAACACAATTGCCATTTTATCTGTAGAGACAAGCAAACCACTAAAAAATAGTTTCTATGCCATCTCTGTTGACAGTTTGATTTGTATGGGATTCATCCCAAATCATATACATAGATAGTTTTCTATTTAAATTTCAATTACAGGTCATTAGTATATTTCTTAACAAAATGTGAACTCTTTTTAAACAGCAGCTGAAAATAGGGGTATGCTGGGGTATAGATTATGTATGTATGTGTTTAAAAAAAAAAAACATTTGACTCAGAGAAAGGCTACAGCAGTGAATTTGTAATCTAGAGAGCAAACCTCCTTTAAAGACAGCTTCACAATCTCAGTTCAGCTCTGGAGTTTCATGTCTGCAGTTTTCTTGTGGGCCCATTAGGCTTGGTCCCCACTGGCTACTGCAGCGCTCGCTATGGTGGGCGCTGCAGGGACAAGAGCCGCCTCTCAATGGGGCCGGGGCTGCTGCGAGGGGGGCCCGCCGCGCTCTGAGTTTTTCTTCCAGACCCGAAAATTGAGATGGACACGGGCAACGGAGCGCTAGGCCACGCACCTCGGCGGTTCCGCCAATGAGGGCGAACCTCACCCCCCCGTCACGCCACCCCCCCCCCCCTCTTTCTCCCTGCGGCTCACTGCAGACCGGGGAATTTGGCTGTACGCGCTGCCAGCCTCGCACCACACTTCAAGGCACTACTATGGTTACTTCAGATACAGTCCTGACATCTGCTGCTCCCATATTATGTTTTGTAATAGCTTATTTAAACATGTAAATAAGAACTAATAGAAGAGAGAAAACATACAAGCAGCAATTAAGTTGCTTAAAGTATAATCTATAGCAGGGGTGCGCAAACTGGGGGCATTCCCGACTTTTTTGGGGGGGGGGCACGGCGGTTACAGAGGCCCCGCGCTGAGAGCACGAGGCCTCTGTAAACGTACTTCCGCGGCTTCAGTCAGGCGTCTCCATGGCAATGTGACGTCAAATGATGCCCATTGCCATGGATACGTGACGTCAGCTGACGACTCGGGTCACGTGACGTCAATGACCCGCAGCATCATTTGACGTAACAGAGGTAAGGGGGGGACACCACCAAGGAGGAGAGCAGGCAGAGCGGGGGGGGGGGGGGCACAGCGCAGGAAGTTTGCGCACCCCTGATCTGTAGCAAATTAATGTTCTTTTTCAGATGGGTGCAATTACTTACAAATGCTGCAAACAAGGCACGAGTGTAGATCCACACGATTTTTGTTTTTTTAAAGGAGCAATTCATGCAGTATCCTACATGTGTTTTTTTTTTGTTTTTTTTAAATAAATCAGTTCTGTAGTATTAGATAATACTTATGCTATATATTTTTTAAATTCAACTCTTTAATGTAATTTTAATGGACATTTAATAGGAACAATTCATGGTTTTTTTTCCCTTCCTTTTTTATTTATACAGGATTGAATTAGGGGGTCTCCGGAGATGAACCCTGTTAATTTCAGCTCCAGGGATCCCTTATTTCCAGAGATATTTACTTCCAAAGGGGGTGCCAGGATCTCCTGCAGTTTTCTGCAGTTTAAAGTTCCCGTGTCACATAAAAAGCTGCCCTGGGTGACATCACGGCTGCCACTTGGCCCCCCAGGAGCTTTGAAAATCACCCATAATGTGAACCCTGTTAAGTACATCCGGAAGCAGGGGGTCCCCAGAGCGGAAATTAATGGGGTTCAGCTCCGGAGATCCCTCTGCTTTAATCCTGTATAAAAAAAATGGAAAAAAGGAAAAGAAAAAAAAAATGCATGGATTGCCTCTTAGGGCCGTGATTATAGTAGGAGCGGGCGCACGTGACTGAGCCCATGGCATCGCGCACTCCTGGCGCCCGAGCGATGGGTGCACTGTGATGGAGCGATTGGGGAGGCGTGGTGGATGCGTCACCGGGCTGGTTCGCCCTCATTGGCTGAGCCGTTCCCGTGATGCTGCCACCGTGCGAAAAAAACAAAATCAATTGTAATTTGAAAAATCTGTCGGGTTGCACTTTGTTCGCGCAGCGCGTGAAATCGCATGTGCCGTCGGACCTACTATAATTGCAGCCCTATATAGCCAAACCATCCTTTGATTTCTATAGCAGGTTTAGCCCAGCTCCCCAGCAGTGCAAGATTTTTGCAACACTTTCCTGTTTGTGATAATTTGTTATTAATGTTCCCAGCAGTTTGAGCTGTAAACTGTAACAATAGACAATGTTACCTTAATAATATAAGAATACATTGTAACTGCCGAGTTACACTGACTGAAGGATTGATTGAAACTGAAAGGCAGCCAATTTAGCGAACCATGGGAAGTAGGATATATATCTATATATATATTATTATTTTTACTTATTTTGCACTTCTTTGCCTTAGTATGGGATGAGTTATATGAAATAATTAAACAAGCTGGAGAGGATTTACATATTGCACATATTTTAAAACGGGTGTCAAACTAAGGCCGTGCGTATAGTGCCCGCAACAAATAAATTGCCGCCGCGCGAACTTTGGAAGCTGGCAATATTTGATTTTTCAAGGGCTGTCGCCTCCTGTGACAGCCCCTAAACAAATTAAATGCCAGTACGCCCGCGACGCCGCCGCAAAGTGAAATATAACTTTCACTAGCGGCAACATCACCCGTCGCGTCGCCGGTCGCGGGCTCTATCTGCGCGGCCTAAGACCCACAGGTCGCATCCAGCCCACCGAACGTTTTTGTCCGGGCAGCACAGGGTTGCATCTTAGCTGGGAGATGAGGGAGAACTGATGCTGGTGGGAGGGTGAGGGAAGGGGGGGGTGAGGGAAGGGAGGGTGAGGATGGGGGGGGAGAGTGAGGGGAGAGGGAGAGTGTAAGGGGGAGGGATAGTGAGTGTGAAGGGGGGTGACATGTAAAGGAGAAGCTGGAGAGGACGGGAAGCAAGTGGGGGGACAAGCTGTGAACAGCAAGCTGGTGAGGAGGGGAGTATTTGGAGGGAAAGCTGGCATCTTTTGAAAATGTATGGTACTGTACGTACGGCCTGAATGAAGTACAATGAAATCTGATTGGGCCCCTCATGGTCTCCGGAGCTGAACCGTGTTCATTTCAGATCTGGGAGGTGAAATTAAGGGGTGCCGGTAGCAGCCCAGATCGGGCTATTTTGGGTTATCGAAATGGGGACTTTAATGTTCCGCGGGCAAATAGGAAGCCGTGACGTCATTTAGTGTGGCTTCCAATTGGCCCACAAAACACGGGACATTTAAAAAGCAGGGCGATACCAGCACTCCCTACAGAGTTAAGGATCTCTAGAAGCAAGGGGTCCTGGAGCTGAAATTAATGTGGTTCAGCTCCGGACACCCTCTGCTTTAAACAATAAAAAATAAAATAAAAAAATGGTCCCTAGGAGTGCTCCTTTAAAGGAATGCATGCAGGAAATAAATATATATATATATATATATATATAATATATATATATATATAGCTATATGATCGAAAATGATAGTACATGAACATGAAATGGACTGCATTACCAATTATCATCATTTAGATGTCACAACAGAAACTGACAATCTATACACACAGAGGTAAGTTTTTTAGAAGTTTTCAATACTTCTTATTGAGGAAAAACAGAAGTGATGCAGGATCATAAAGTGATGTCAGTAACATTTTAGATATGGATATCATGGAGGACAGTGGCTTTCAATCTTTTTTCATTCACAGATAGACCCTTAAAAAACTTCAAGTGGAGGTGTATTTATTGCCTTTGGAAATATATTGCCCACAGGCAACGGCCACCGTCATCCCCACTGCTTCCTCCTTCCCCCAGCGCTGGCCCCAACACTTCATTAACACAGTGAGAAGGCGGGGGAGGGGAGAGGGACTCGGTGTCTGTTTGATGAGAGCAGCACCCTTGAGAAGGGCCACTGCGCTGGACCAAAACAGGGTTTCAACAAACAGCATAACACTGAGTGACCCGGAAGTGCTACTCGTTATTGGTGTGAATGATAAGAATTCTTTCAGTTCCCCGGCAGGATTATAACAGTTTGGGAACCCCCTTAGAGTCTGTCTGCAGACCAATGTTGTGGAATGAATACAGATAATATAATGAGCAAGATTTGTGTATGCATAATCAGAGGAATCTAAAAAATATATATTTGTGGCTTTTTATGACTAAATTCATTGTACTTCTATGACTGACTCTTTCAATACTAAACTGTCTCATAGTATAACAATGCACTTCTTATCATGAAGTAGCAAAAATCAATGTATGTATTTTATTGGGGAGACCACAACATGAGCAATAAAATACTGTATTTGCCAACTTTGCACAAACTTCACCCAAATGAATCAAAGATTAACAGATGATGCAAACGGCTAATAATGTGGTCTGAAAGTTGCATCAAATGAAGAATGTCTTGGTAAAATACGTGTATGAACCACTTTGCTGGTAGGACTGAAACACAAGCATAGGAATTAAAGAAAAAAATAAACCACCCTACTTTCTATGTAGCAGTAAGGTAATTGAACTATATATATGTACAGGGCCAGTGCTACCCCTAGGAGACTTACGCGGTCGCCTCGGGCAGGGGCGAGCAAACTGGGGAGCGCAAGATTTTCTGCGGAGGGCACAGGGTTTACAGAGGCTCCGGGGGCTTCCCTAAGGCACTTAAATTAAATGCCAGGGGAGCAGCGAAGGCCTTGTAAACTTCACTTACCTTGGCTCAAACGGCTTCTGGAGACACGTTGGCATGGCAACACCGTGGCAAAGGACACAGCTGGGTCACGTGACTCCACGTTGCCATGGCGATGTGACGTCAGAACACCAGAGCCAAAGTAGGCGGGGTGGGGGGGGGGGCGCACGAGCAGGATGGAGAGCCCGGCAGAGGGGCACAGGGGAAAAAGATTGTGCACCCCGAGGCCTGGGGCAGCACATTTTTGTTGGGGGGGGGGCAGAGGAGGAGGGAGGTGAGTTGGTGGGAGAGGAGGACGGCAGGAGCGGAGCAGGGCAGCAGAGGTGGAGGACGTTAGGCGGTTGCGAGAGAAGATGACTGAGGACCACAGGAGCAGAGCAGGGCAGCCAGGGAGTGTCTGCCGAGAGAGGAAAAGTAGAAGGAGGTGTGAGAGAAGAAGAGGAGAAGGAGGGGGTGAGAGGAGGAGGAAATGGTGGGGTTGAGAGAAGAGGAGGAGAGGGTGAGAGAGGAGAAGGAGGGGGTGAGAGGAGAATAGGAGGAGGGGATGAGAGGAAGGGGAGAAGGAGGGGAGTAAGAGAGGAAGAGGAGAAGAAGGGGAAAGATAGGAAGAGGAGAATGAGAGGATGAGAGGAAGAGGTGATGGAGGATGGGTGGGACAGAAGAAGAGGAGAAGGAGGGGTGAGAGGAAGAGTAGAAGGAGGGGGTGAGAGGAAGAGTAGACGAGGGGGTGGGAGGAAGAGTAGAAAGAGGTGGTGAGAGAAGAGAAGGAGGGGGTGAGAGAGGAGGAGTTGAAGGAGGGGGTGAGAGAATAAGAGGAGAAGGAGGGGTGAGAGGAATAGACACAGTGCTGAAGGTTCGCCTAGGCCCTGGGGTACTGAATACCCTTGAACCGGCCCTGTGTTGGTAACAATAAGATCATTACTCTGGGATATTATCTAACACCATATTCCCTTGTTCAGTGTTATTCATGAATGAGTTTTATATTTTATTCGTCTTTAATTGTGGAGATCATTTTTCTCTATAATATTTGAATACATTCTTTGTTCAATTATTTCTAGAAAGCCTTGTGTGCCTCTTTTCCTCTTTTTGATATTTTGATATTGATGTATTTGATATTTCAGTTCCAATGTATTATTTCTATTCTCTATTAAGACATTTACAATTCTTATTATTGTCCTGTACATACATCTGGATATTTTTAGGGTACAGGTTGGACTACACAAATATCAGAACAACCACACCCACCAGTTATACAGTAAGTGCCTTGTACGTTGTGAGCCATACTCACCTTTGTAATCATAAATGTACACGAGTAATGGCTGGCTCTGTCCAAAGGCACAAAATGCCACCATGTGTTCAAAAGGGTGAAAGGCAACATCTCGAAGAGGTGATGTGTATGACAGGTCACAATACTTTGCTACTTGGTCTCCTGCAATGTAAAAGGAATTCAGTTAACATGTAAAGTGGATACTGGTCTGTGATAAACTATGACTATCATTTATAGTAAACATGCAAGGATCTGCAAAATAAATGCCGTGCAGACGGGTCCTTAAGGACTTGAATGGGTTTCTTAAGATGTACTAATTCTTTAACAAGACATTTTCACATAGTAAGGTGAATTCCACTACTAAAAAGAATATTTGCACACATTGTAATCATAGTCCTCTTTAAGTATTTTAAAATATATGTTTAGCATTTTCAAACAGAAATATATATATATATATATATATATATACTCATATATATATATATATAGTATATATATATATATATATATATATCACTAAAAATGTTAAAGTAATCTAACTCCCTGTTCATATAAAGTAAAATTACTCTCAATGAACTGAAGCACAAGACATGATTTTTGCATCAGTTATTCATTTCTTCAAAGTACAGTACAGTATAAAGAAACACAACTGAAAAGCATGCTACAGATATTGGGCTACATTTGCCAAGTGGGGCTTTTCTATAAGACACATCAGGAGTCAGGAGACACTTTATAGTCTACTCAAGTGAATGGGTTATGAGAGGTCTTCTGGCGCTGGAAGGTACTGTACCTTATGGCAAAGCACCACTATTATATCTTTTTTTTCCCATGGTACATTTTGAAAAGTGCATCATATACCATGACTTAACTGCCAATACAGGAACCTATGGGGTTTTTTCAAGTAAAGTGACTATAATAAATGTATTTTTAATTCTTTATGGTGAAAATAATTCATCAAGTTCCTTTTGAATCTCCCACCTAAGCTAGGCTTAAGAAGCACAATCTTATTTTTCATACACAATGTATTGAATGTCAGAAATTAGAACCCCTGACCTGTTTCAGCATTCCAGACATATGCTACACCGTCCTCACTTCCTGCAAAGATAAATGTCCCACAAGGTGTAAAGGCACTGTGAATCTTCTCCCTGTAATTTGTGGCTCCAATTAATTTTTTTGCAGCTTGTCTAAAAAAATTAAAATAAAGACAAAGATATTCAGTTTTGTTCTTGAGATAAAAGGGGAACTATATTGTTATAGGAGAAGTGGCTTAAAGGTAACAGAACTGTGACATTTCTCCAATTCAAATCCCAGTGCTGGAAATTCAGAGGGAGTGACTCATTCTGTATTATTCATTAAACTGCATCAAATCAGAGCATTGTTGCATGGGAAATTCCCTTGAATTCCATGGGAGGGTGTTTCATAAGAGTTTCAATGTAATAGTGCTCAATCAGCACCACCACAGTTTAATAAAAATCATTGTGCCTACTTAATTCTATGTATAGTACTATGTAGACTGCAACATGATATGAAAAAGAAGAACATTTCCAATAATTTGTAATATAATATTTGTCAAAATAGTATTTTCCTAAAATCATAATTTGTAGACACGAAAAGATGGATGGGTAGCTGTGTTGGTTCTTTCTTCTATGTGGTCATAATAGTTTTTGACTATGAAGGGAATTGGATTTACAATTGTTCCTTTTAGACCTTATGCCCCAGAAATGTGATAAATGTTGTTTACCACATTGTAAAAATAGCTACAGTAAATAAATAACAGCATTTATCACAAAGGTACAAAAGAACACTTTCTGTTAAATAGTTATTTTTTAGTCTGATAAGATTTGAGGCCTTGTTAAGTTATATGAGGGAAATAGGATATCTAAATGGTTTTATAGAAACCAGGGAAGAGTCAAGTGTACTGGGGCCTACTGCACGACACATTTCATTGTCTAAGATGTCTACTGTATGTCACTTAAATGACACAGAGAATCAGGTTGGTCACTGTACATGTAGGGAAACCTACTACAAAATAAATATTAATGTAATAGGTTTTTTAATTGCTTTATATACGGTGCATATTACATGTATTTGTAAAAGTATTACAAAACCAAATTTATGAAGATCCACTGTAATCCTGAGAAGGGAAGAGAGGAATAATCTACAGTATTTACAGAAAGATGAAGAATTGATTTCCATTTGAGGATCAAAGAAGACAACACAACTGACTAAATACCACCGTAGAAGCTTTAAAATTACAATTTGAAAAAAAAAAAAAAAAAAAACTGTGAAAGAAAAACCAGAATGGCCACCATATCTATCTGATCAAAAAAGCTCTACTGTCCATGCTGAGAAATGGTTAAATAAAGTAAAAGGTGGAAAGCTGCAGAAGGCCACAAAGAAAAATAAACTGTACAATTCTGCTAAATTACGTGAAAATTAATAAAACTGCCTATTGAATGGAACAACTTGATTGAAGTGTGTGTGTAAAAACACATTTTTAGACAAATTAACAAAGTCATGCTCAATCCAGAGCAGTACTTACCAGAGTACAATATACTCCTACATTGGCATATATGTGTATATTTATTTTTTCATCTGCATCTAATTATTTGCTTAAGAAAGTTAATGGTACTGTACAGTATTTAGGTTTTAATAACTTACACTCTGAGGTCCATAATCCGTAGCGTGCTGTCTTTCGCGTGAATCAGCAAACGCCTTCCATTTCGGTGAACTTGTAAATGACTTACTGGGATACCTTTCATGTCAATTTCCCTAATTTCCTAAAGGAACAATCAGAACAGAGAAATAAAAAGTCAGATAAAAAAAAACCCGTAAACATCAACTTGAAAGAGTGACATTTTTAAAGATCTAAACTAAGAGGCAGAAGATACTGTACACTAAATGCACACATTGCTCCTCCTTTAAAGTACTTTTTTTCTTCTTAGTGCCCGGTTGAAAAATAAACAAATGACAAGCCAAATCATTTCCCCCCCATATAAGAGAACACTGTATTACTTTTCTAAAAGACTAGTGATTCCTACTCAGTTAGCCCTGATAAGTGCTACCTAAAGTATGGCACTACTGCCTGTACTTTCTAATCATCACAAATAGAGAGAAAATATAATGTCAAGAAGAATTAAAAAATAGCAACCCAGTTCAGTACAGACTATCAGAGATAAAGCCCAGCACTGATCACAGAGGACTCCACTTAACACATATACTTTACTGTTAGTATATTTCCCCCTGAGCATGTCCTGCTTCCTTTTCGAAGTTTTTCTAGTGTTAAAAAAAAAAAAAAAAAAAATCTCTATCTTCTGAAGTTATTTAATTAGATTACACTGGGCTCTGGGGAGAGCTTAATTTTATCTTGCCTGACACTTAATAATTCAAAAGCTTATATCACCTGGACAAAGCATCAGATTTACAAAAACGGCTTTGTACGTGGTAAGAGAGTTCTCTTCTAGTACAGTTCTTCTCTTTTTTTTGTAGTGGGATTACTGCACAATAACCAAGATTCATTTTGAAGGAGCTACATGGAAGTCAAAGCGTCCTGTAATATCAGAGCTAACGCGGGAAACTAGCAATTTGGGTGGAATTAAGAACTATACAAATAAGAAAAATGTACGAAAACTGTTAAAAACAATAATATAAAACTTATTTTTTTTAAATGTTTTTACACCTGCAAATTCTATCAATATTAAGATTCATTAACAAATATTTACCAATGAAAAGAAAGGAGGGGGGGGATGTATGCTAAATTTAAAATCGGTGAGCTATATGTAGGTCTAACAAATTTAACTTTACCACCTACACTTTCATACTAAAAGTTAGTTTTAGATATTGTTTGTATAATTATACTAAATAAATCATTCAGAGTTCTCAGTGTTTCCTTTAAGTAGCTCAAATTAGTGCACGTTATAGGGTGCACTTCTCAAAGAGCTGTAATTTTTTTTCCTTTTCATTCCATTTTCTTCCCCTTTAATGTCAATGTAATCGGTCTGTTTGCAAATTAAACATTACTCAATTATTAAAGTTATAATAATTGCTTAAGATGTCCATTTGAGAATGCTGAAGGTACATGGGACTTTACGAGCTCTGGTTCATATAAAAGACTACCCTGTACTCTGTTTCTTCAGCATACTGTATGTGACATCAGAAAGACACCATCCAGCAAATTACAGTTAGTCGAACCAACACTTACTTCAGTCTTATTGCCAAAAAAAGGGCCAGATTTCTATAAGTAGTTGTATTTTACCAAGGTTAAAACATAAGGTTATTTAATAATAGTACTGTATTTGTTCCTCTACCTTTATGATGCTCCAGTGTTGTAGTGGATTTTGTCGAGAGCTTCCACTGATCAGTGCATTCCAAACGATAATCATCCCGGAACTGTCTCCGGAGTACATGTGAAGTCCTGCAAGCCAAGAAGTGATATTGAAACCGACAAACCAATGACTGATGTACAGTATATTAGGCCAGGGAATGTATTTCATAGCTACACCAATGATTACGATAAATGGAAACCTTGATGGGCCGACAAGATCCTACAGCAATATAGTAATAATATAGGACTAGATATTTTACTTAAACATGAATAGCTTGGTGTGTAATGTTAATGGTTTAAATTGAGTTTAAGCAGACAGTACATTTTAATATTCAATACATTTAGAAGTAAATGCGAAAATAAGACCGTTAAAGAAAATGGAATAATAATAGCATTTCTGCTTATATAAATTGTTGGTTTATATAGAACAATTAGGCATATATTTAAAAAAAAATGTGTTTAAAGAACATGGACAGCTGTTGCTACTACAGTATGTAATCAAGAAACAAAGCAGAACTTAAATAAACTAATTTATTAATTATGTCTTTCTTTCTAAAATCACAACAAAAGTACACCTATATCACAACTATAATCTCTAATTGGGATCACCACAGTGGGTTTTTGCATTAATCACATTTTCATGAATTAAGATACTGCTGAACAACAAATAGTACCGCATTCTGAAGAATGATGCACTCAGCAGGCAAACAACAAAAATATATATTTATTGTGAAAGCATCATTTGCAGCATAGACCCATTTGTCCGATCGAGAGGAAGAGCTTTCTGTTGCTGCAGTGAGCCGCGGCCCAACACACACTTGTCTGTACAATATAGCAAGGGTCCTCAACTCCAGTACTCAAGGCCCTCCAACAGGTCAGGTTTTCAGGATATCCCGGCTAGAGCACAGGTGGCTCAATCAGCGGCTCAGTCAATGACTGAGCCACCTGTGCTGAAGCCGGGATATCCTGAAAACCTGACCTGCTGGAGGGCCTTGAGGACTGGAGTCGAGGACTTCTGCAATATAGAGTCTGCACCTATTCCCTGGTAGCAAGTGAGATTTTCTGTCAGAAGTTTATTCCGCCATTTTGAAAAACATGGAGACTTGCAAGTATCGTTTACTATTAGCAGTCTGAAATGTTATACTTTTTGAGACTTATCTGTCTGGTGCCTTATTGAAACAGAATGTGAGGACTCATTTCATATAACTGTTTTCTTTTCCGGAACCACAACGTTTTCCTCACTATCTGATACTAACTAGCAAAGTCTGGGTCAGTCTGTTAGGCCAGGGGCAGATTATTTCATCCTCTGACACCAGTTGGTGTGCATCTCTCTACGGATATGTTTATTAGACAAGACGACAAAACCGATATATTATCATATATTCATCTCTGGCTCATTTGACATGTACAATAAGACATTTATTAGGGTCTGTTTTACCATTGATGCTGCTATCTCCCATGTTTTATTCTTGAGATTTAGGTCACACTTATAATTTCCATTATCTACAGTAGATGTATTTATTTCACTTATTGTGTTTGTTAGATTGTATTAGCCAATAATTATTATTATTATTATATATTTTTGTGTTTCACAATAACTATTTCTATTTTTTTTAGTTTGCCTACTGAGTGCATCATTCTTCAGAACGCTTTTGTGCCTCAACTACTGTGCAGTACTTTTTTGTTGATACTGTATCTTATATCAGGTTCTTTTTGGTGCACCTCTGACTATGTTTTTAGTCGGAATTGTATTGTATTGTATGTCTTTATTTATATAGCGCCATTAATGTACATAGCGCTTCACAGAAGTAATACATGTGGTAATCAAATAAATAACAGATAATATAAATAACAGATCATGGGAATAAGTGCTTTAGACATAAAAGTAACATTACGGAAGAGGAGTCCCTGCCCCGAGGAGCTTACAGTCTAATTGAATGGTGCGCAATCAGTAGTGGTTGGTAGTGTCCTTTTTCTTTGTAAGATACTGCTTAAAAAGCAAGAAAACGTGAAAACATTTTTTTTTTTAAAATAAATCAGTTCAATTTAAAATAAATACCGTATTGGCCTGAATATAGTGCTATGTTTTTTTTCTCCTAAAAATGTCCTGCCAAAAACTGTACTCGTATTATATGCGCAGCCTAACACCTTTCATTTTTCATGTAGAACACCTTAAAAACTTTAGGGTCATATTATGTGCGAGGCCGTACTATATTCGGGCCAATACGGTAATTCAACTCTTAATCCCATTTTAATGAGTTTTGAAGCATCCTTTGAATTTTGTAGCAGGTTTTAGCCCACCTCCCAAGCAGTGCAAGATCTTTACAACACTTTCCTGATTATTATAATTTGTTGCCAATGTTCCCAGCAGTTGGAGCTGTAAACTGAGTTACAATGACTGAAAGATTGATATAAATCTGAAAGGCAGCCACTATGTTAGGCTCACAATCAGGACTTTTACAGATTTATAACAGTAGCACCAAATGCTTACCAGTTTAGGTAAGAATGTACAACTATATACACAGTCACATGCTTTACATATAAAAAATAAGATGAAAAAAGGGGGTGGGGGGAGTAGTATTGCTGCTTTCATAAACATGTGTGTTAAGCTGTGCTTCTGTATATTGCTTTTTACACTGTAGATAGAGAACATTTTGAATATTGTAGAAAAACATGAAGTGCTACAATATATTTTTTTATTTTTTTTATTCTTGCTTTTTTCCGTTTTACTGACATTAAATGAAGGTATTTTTTGTTATTTGATGTATTCACACAGTGGAAAAGCACAGGCTTCTGAGAATCAATATGCAGAGAAACCTCAATCAACACATTCTGATAACTGAAAGTAGTAAAGTAAGAGGAAATATCAAAACATGTTCTTGCTCTACTTGCTTATTTCACTTGCTAAATGAAATGGAAATTAGAACAAAAAAGATATGTTCGTGTTATTTTTGTCCGGCCTTGTATGTTTGTATGTATATATATATATATATATATATATATATTAAAAGATCACTGGCACTCCTGTACAGGTTTAATAATAAGCTGGTGCATGTCCCATAAAGGTAATAAAGCCATACATTACCATGAAGCGGCAAAGAGGCGACAGCACTCAGGTGGTGGGTAACAAAAATTATGTATTAAACATAGCACATAAATCCAACGTTTCGATCCCTCTTGGACAGGCATGTCAAACATGCGGCCCGCGGGCCGCATGCGGGCCGCAACGGATATTTTTGCGGCCCGCTCACAACCAGCGCGGCGGTCGTGTGTGTCGGCGAGCGCGTGGGCGGCGGTAAAAAGTTTTGGCCGCGGGAGAAGCGAGCGCGGGTGTGGGGGAAGCGAGTAGCACGGGCAGAAGTAAAATCTGTCCTGCAGGGGCTGGAGGCTACGGTGGCCGGGTGCAGTCAATCTGCACTCGTGCCGTGTGTTGGTGGACACGGGGGCGGAGTCAAAACCCCGGCGGAGAGACTGCATTCTCCTTGAAGCCTGGTAAACCAGAGAGATCATGGCCGCCCCCTCCATGAGGTGCAGAGAGTTCAGCAGTTCAGTGGAGATCCCACGGACAGGGGTATGTCTTCACAGAAGCCCCCCTCCCCCCTGTCAAATCTCTGTGTGAGCTGCACGTGCAGAAGGAGATCTGTGTGTGCATCTCTATATCTGTGTGTGTGTCTGTGTCTCTGTGTGTGTGTGTGTGTGTGTGTGTATGAGTGTGTGTGTGTGTGTGTACTGAGTGTGTGAGTGTCTTGTGTGCGTGTCTGAGTGTGTGTGTCTGAGTGTGTGTGTGTCTGAGAGAGAGTGAGAGTGTCAGGGAGAGGGAGAGAGTGCCTGTGCCTCTGTCCCTATGCCCCTGTCCCCGTGCCCCTGCCCTCTCTCTCTGCGCCTCTCTCTCTCTCTCGTTTTATTTAACTGCCCTATACCTACACCGAAATAACCTATTCTGCTTTCTTCCGGATCTGACTCAAGTTTCTCACGGGGGACATCGGAAGACAGGTAGGAAACACCTCCCCTCCAGTTTAGTACCTTGAGGGACTACGGATCAGGTAAGATTCCAGGCGGGATTGCTGCTTTGGAAATCAAGAGGGCATCCTTAAACTGTGTAATGGGTTCAGAAGTCATTCACATCTGGCTTTTTTAGTTTTTATTTTCGTTTTGTGAGACACAGACACAGACACAGACACAGACACACACACACACACACACACACACACACACACTACTTTTCGAAATAAACCTACGTTTCTATGAAAATTTAAGTTTTTTTTTTTTTTTTGCGGCCCACCTAGACTTAAACCTTGTTATTTGGCCCTTGTTAGCATTTGAGTTTGACATGCTTGCTCTGGGGGATCTTCCTCAGGGAGGAATGGGACTCCGTTGGAGTTATGCGCTATGTTTAATACATAATTTATATATATAATATTTCTACTGTAGTAGCTATAAGAAGATGGCAAAAGTAGTAAGTATTTTCATCAATCTGGCACCTCAGAAGTTAATGTTGACTTGCCATTTGTCTTAAAAATACAAGAATTGTTTTATTGCTGGTCACACCACTGACTAGAGATATTGTTATGGGTTTTATAGGACTAACGGGTATCTGGGGTCAACACCTGGGTTTGCAATTTGGGGATTGTATCTTGAAAGGCATCCTTGGGGTATCGGGGAAAATATGAGGGGTGTTGCCAAGATGACAAGCCCAAAGCTTTGGGTAAAGTTACTAAATCTGACAGCAATTCGCACATACCAAATAGACTTCCCCCTTTGAGAAAGTCGCCCTAGAGCGACAAAACGCGTAAGGGGCGTGCTACGCGCACGCAGTGACATTACATCAGGATGTCGCCGCGCATGTGCACGGACAGACCAAATGAGTGCGGGAATTCTGCGGCTGCCAGCAACAGTATATCTGCTTTTATTGGACTTTTGTGATGATACCACATGCCTGGGGTGCCTCAACGTTCCGCTGTTTGCCTATACCACGGAAGTGTGATTCAGGACGCAGAGCCACCAGCTGGGCGGTGATGATTATATTCACAATCGCGTGTTTAAACTTACTTGCGTGTATTCTTTCCCCTCCTCCCTCCCTTCCATCATTAAATGTACTTTTTACGCGATGTGTGTCATCCTTTTCAGAGGCTGCCGAAGATCCCCAACCCTTCTACCAATCATCCACTAATTATTCACCATCTGATGGACTTTTCTGAAGGACTGGGTTCTATATACTTCTAATTATTTCCCCCTTTTTTGCAACCACACACCTATATTGTTCTTGTACCCATTTATTGTCTGTATATATTCCTATTTAGGATCTTTATTTATATATATTTTTTCACATCACTCTGTGGCGCATATATATATATATATATATATATATTATATATATATATATATATATATATAGATATTGATATATAGAGAGAGATCTTCTTGTACACTGTGAAAATCATATATGTGTGCAAATGTGAAAATGACTCAAGTGAGATATTTTAAGAATTGATCTAAGTTTGTTTAATATAATTATATTGATTAATTATATTTTAATATGATCATAAATTGTATCATAATTTGTATTCTGTTCACTGAGCGTATCAGTTACAATTCTGTAAGTTATTTTTGCAATTTAATTCATTTTTTAGGTTATACAGTAGGTGACATTGAATTTATAACTTAGCTCCCAAATCTGCTATATAGTAAGTTTTATTAGGGACTGCATACTCTGTAAAAATATTTAAAACATTAAGATATCTGATGTCATCATCTTATTGGCTATCTATTATCCTTGAAAATTTTTGACCAATGTAAGTTGGGAGGTGGTGCTATATATAAGTTAGGGTCAGTCATTATTAACATAAACCCCTGAAGAAGCCGCAAACGAAGAAACGCGTTGGGGTGTAGTCTTCCAGGAAGGATTATCAGCAATTGGCATTCCTCCTTTGAATTCCCGCGAGAAGAGAGTGACGTCACGTGGCGCGGAAGCGGAGACGGAGTGAGAGGCGAGGAGAAGCCAGCTGAGGACGAGGAGCATTAGGTGCAGAGATGCCGGGTGAGACACGAAGTGAGACGAGAGTGAGAGACCCGTACTTAGGTCTGATTCTCTCTTCCTGGGGTACCAAATGCACTGACATTATGTACAGTATGAGTGAAAAACTCAATTTGATATGTTTTTATATTTTATTATAACCAGGATTCACATAGTGTTTTCTCCACTTCATTTTACCTAAAAAATTTGTGGCCACCGAGAGTCTGGAGGAAACTAGACCCAGCTGCAGGCAGGACCTGGAGCGGACATACACAGACTATCATGATTCCTGTTCCAACAATTGTTTGGAGCATGCATAACTTTACTCTATAAGATGTGAGTGTATAACCAATCACAGATCCAATCTTTGTTACTGTACAGGCATTACTACACCAGTTTTGTTTTCTTCTTTGTGTCTCTTGTTCTGCACCTAGGTCTTTCTGTTCTCATTGATATCTAATCAGCGCCTGTGGAGTTGAGCACCCTGTGGCTGCATTTCACAGTCTCAAATAGACCTGATTTGAGATCATGGCAGATGACCTATGAATGTGCTCTCTGCAAACTGGCAGTAGTGAGCAAGCAGACACGCCAGATATAAAAAAAAAAATTCGGTTGGTGTATTGATAGACGCTTACATATAACAAATTAAAATCGGGTGGAAATCTCCAGTTTGGAGAATAAATTAAACAAACATCTAGTAATATTAGCGTCAATCTGGCACCTCCCCCATCACTGATACCCAATTTATTAAAGCATGGGAGAGCACTCTTTAGATTGCTCAACAAAACTTATGCAACTTCTTATGGTTTCAAAAAAGAAAAAGTGGCTAAAGTCAATTTAAAACTCGAAACTATCAGCTGGACATTTCAAAATGGAATACACATGAGAATTTGACAACTTTGCACTCACATTTACTAAAGAGCTAAAGGACCGCAAACAAAGTAAATTTTGTCGTGATTCAATGACTTTAAGGAGGGACGAATCTTTCAATTCAACCTTCCCAAGCACCTCAGACACAACTTAATGATGGTTCTTCAACGAGTGGGAGCTATCTGAGATTGAGGGTGGAAAACCCAGAGGAGTCAGCCAAATACGGGATCCTCTTCAACTTCTTACTCTCTTTTTAGGACCAGGGGGGTATGTTACCCACCCATCAAGAGGCAGACGAGAGGGGGGGGGGAGGAAGAAGAGCGGGGTCTAAGAGACAGGGAAGTATGGGGGGTTTGGCAACAAGGGGAAAAAAATCCTCAAAATGAGAACCTCTTACCCAAGTGTGACCTACGTGTCATAAACCTGCTGATCTAGTACTCACATCAGAACAAGGAAAAGGCCACAGCCAACTTCAACTGTTTTCATTTGGTCAAAGACACCCACCTGTTAGCTAGAAAGTACTCTTACACAAATTATACACAAAGAAGTTATGGCTAGGCAAAGAACTCCATTGATGCACTTGAAGCAGCAGATTACATACATCTCCAGAAGATGCAACATCGTTACTGAAGATGGTGATAGGAGTCTTTCAATTGCACCATTTACTAATCTAAGACCACGTCCACTTTTATGCGCCTTTTGAATTAAGTGCAACATTGAGTTCTTTGTCTGCCTGGTTACAAACAATTTGGAAAGCATCCATCCCTGCCCAAACAAGTAATAATCTCACACAACGGGAAAAAAAATTGCCTTGGAAGAGCTAAAACAAAATGACGACATAATTATCAAACCCTCCAACAAAGGTGGGAATAGTGTTATTTTAAAACGTGAAGATTACGTGAAAGAAAGTCTCCGTTTACTGTCGGATGATAAATGTTAGAGGATCCTGCCATCTGATCCTACGGTGACATTTAGAAAAGAACTTATCAGTATATACAGACGAGACAGAAATGAGACAGTAATTACGGAACAGGAGCAGAAATTTATTTTGGGTGGTAAATCACCACGTATGTCACGTATTATTACTTACCAAAGGTACACAAGGGTGGGGATACCCGCCCCCTGGAACGACCGATCGTTTCAAGGGATAGGGAACCCTTACCACTAATGTGAGCACCTATGTGGACAAGATTTTAAGACCATTTGTTGTCACTCTTCCTTCTTTTTACAAGACACTGAGGATGTCCTCTGTAGACTTCGTGGCATATTTCATTAGATGATACATTACTTGTTGGACTGGATGTTGAATCCTATATATAAGTATTTCACCCAGGCAAGAATGAGGGCACATTAAGTACTATTTAACTCGAGGGGCACGCATTTCAGAAACATCATTTGTTTGTTTTATCATAACTCAGAGCTACTTCCTTTTAATAATAAAGTCTCCACCAGCTTCAGGGTACAGCAATGGGCACATAATGTGTCTCTACTTATGCACCTGTCTGGTGGTGGGAGAAGAAGACAGTTGTATTTGCCGACGACATGGATGACTATACACAATATATCGACATCTGGGGTTGATTATATGATGACATCCTTATCTATGGATGGTACAAGGGGAACTGCTGGAATTTATTCATGTCCTCAATTGTAATGAGCTGAACCTTAGGTTAACAGCGAGATCCTGTCAGGAAGCAGGGCTCACGCAACACCTCCTTACCTGCTCGGAGGTCGTTGCTGCCGCCCCTCGTCCCCACTGACGTGTCCTCGGCGTGGAACTAGGCGATCTCTCCCGACGCGGTTCTTGCGTCCACCATATTGTCGGGGGCGCGCAGGAGGATCTTACACAGCGCGCGCCTCCGGCAGTAATTTATTAACTCCTCTGGCCTTCTAGCCATGGCCCCAGTGTACAGCTGCAGCCCGCTCCTGCTCTCACACTCCACAGCTGACCACAGGAAAGGATCACACAGCCTGCACCAGTCAACAAGGCGCTCACGGCACCCCCCGCTCTGCCTCCTTCTCGATTGGTCCCTCCATGTATATTACCCCTGTTTCTCCTGGGAATCATTGCTGCATAGCTTCTGCTAGTTGGGTAGTATTCGTGTGTGCTCTTGTTCTTCGTATTTTCAGGTTTGACCCGGCTTGGTTTTCTACTCCTCCTCTGGCTCTGGACCCCGGTGTTTAACTCCTCATGACGCCAGTCTCTCTCCACCTTCGATCTCGGCTCGCTCTCACAACTCCCGGACCTCTGGCACCCTCGATCCCCGGCTACGGCAATCACACGATTCTTCTACCTCCGGACACAGCAAGTACCTTTGGTTCCTTTTACTAAAGACTCCTGGCCTGGCAAAATACTAACAACTTCGGACACGCCACTCTTGCTGCGGGTGCGTGGTATTATACTTTCACCTCAAGTTTTGGGGACGGGTCTGGTCGGCGGGGCAGCACTACGTGACAGATCCAAAAAAGACTCCATTAACTTCCTGGATGATATCACTATTTATAGAGATATTGAAGGTAAACTATTAACAAAAACTTTCAGGGAAGAGACTGCTACTAACAGTCTTTTATAATTTACTACGCACCAACCACAACTTGGTACAAATATTAATGTAGGTCAGTTCCTGCGGTCACAGTGGAGGTCTTTAAAGAACGTGGCTTTGGAACTGAAGGCAATGTCTTGGGAAGGAGTTACAGCTCTGCATGCATTAAGGGCTTTTTTTAATTGAGCAAGACAAACTCAAAGGCAGGTTACGGTCTTATCAACATAGATCCCACAATCTAAAACCATAAGTTTGTTGGGAACTAGAACAACCGGTGGTCTCAGGTTTCACGGATTGTTCAGAGAGATTGGCATCTTTGCTTGCTGATGAGGATCTTTGTCCAGTATTCAAACCAGGACCAAAATTAGTTAGCAGAGGGGCGAGAGAATATATAAGACCCTGCTCTTCCACTGTCGCTATACACACCGACATCTAAAACATGGCTGGCAAGCAAACCTAATGGATCATTTAAATGTGGGAATGTAAGGCCTGTGCTTTCATGTTGCCTAAAAAGTTCCATAATGGAATGACTCAAAGGAGTAACCATTGGGACATTTATCAATGAACCACTACTGGGATTAATTTATATGGCCTCATGTGACTGTGGGAAAAAAATACATGGGCAAGAATCATACGTCACCGACATCGAGTCTTGGAAAAACATGGGGATAGTCAGGAACCACCTGGAGTCACCTATAGCGAGGCACATTCATGATGCACATGATGGCAAAATGCAAGTCTTGTGAAATCTTTGACAATTGATCATCTCAGTATCGGACAAAGACAAGGTGACTGGGATAGGATCCTCTACAGAGGGAGTGTGGTGGATCTATGATCTGCAGACCCCATCTCCAAAGGGTCTTAATGAGGGTTTTTTTATTCACTCCTTTTTGTATTATGGTCCATATGTACATTTACATTTTTTTATTGAGTAGTCCTCTTTACTGTTTTATAATGGTCTCTGGTGCATAGGCACATTTTATTTGGTGCATGACATGTTCTCGTTATTTCACCAATGTAAGATGTTCAGCTATTATGTATATCCTTTTAACTGGTTTATACAGGCATACCCCAGCATTAAACATACGCAATGGTACCAGATGCATGTATGTAAAGCGAAAATATACTTAAAGTGAAGCACTACCTTTATTCCACTTATCAATGCATGTACTGTACTGCAATTCTTCATATACGTGCCATAACTGATGTAAATAAGGCATTTGTAACAGGTCTATAGTCTCGCCGCTTGCGCACAGCTCCGGTACAGGTAGGGAGACAGTATTGCTGTCAAGGCGTGCTGACAGGCGCATGCGCGAGCTGCCTGCATATGGGCAATATGTCTTACTCGCGAGGTGTACATTAAAGTTGGTTCCTTAAAAGGGGTATGCTTGTACTAGGTTCAAAGTCACTTAAGGTTTGTGATTACTGCAATGTCCAATCCTTGTGAAACTCTGCTGACTGATGATTGGCTTATTCTGTAGCCTGTCACGCAGGCAGGATGGGGCTTAGCATCTCTAGCCGTCACGTCATTACGCCACGCCCTTAGCTTGTGATGGAAGGGCCTTGCCGAGACCCTTCCCTGTGCAGTTAAATGATATGAGCGACTGTCCAAATCCCTTGAGAAAGCCGCCCAAAGCAAAACGGCTCTCGGATTGCCCCGCCCAACTCCCACGGGCACACACTGTGCTATGGAAGCCAATACTACTGATACAAACTTATATACGCAGAAATTGGTCCAAAGGATCAAAAGTACAGCAGGGCCCTGCTTCACGGCGATCCCGTTGATTAAGGCGGCACCAGGAAGGGGGCCGCCATGTTGAATTTTAAATCGCGCATGCGCAGACCACAGGTCGCACATGCTAGATAAGAACGGTTTAAAAAATACCGGTTTGCGCATGCAGCACTGGAAATCGCCGGATCCGCTTCCGGACGATTCTCACTATACGGCGGGCCGCTGGAACGGAACCCGCCGTATACCCGGGGCCCTGCTGTAACCCAATTATTGCACTCAGTTTAATATAATGATAGTTAGGTTGGACATAGTAGTCCTTCAGATAGATGTCTGATTGGCGATCATAATAGATCAAACCAGCTTATTCAATAAAAACAAGAAATAAACAAAACTTTTAATACATCCCAAAATATATAATATACACAATCAAATGAAGTTTTACAATAGAAAATTCCTCTAAGTGTAGTGGTGATATACACAAGGTATTCAGTTGTTATATCCATAATCCAAAAAGGGAAAATATAATATGTAGCAGTTGTATATGCATATAAATGGATTTATGGAGAGCTGAAGGAGATAGTAGGCATTCCAAATGATATACATGGAAAAAGGGGTAGATGGTAGATGATGTCCTAGTATACTATGTGCAATGTATATATCTAGTTAAATGTAATATGTTCTCCTGTTCCAATAAGCAATATAAAAAAATGCAAACACAAGTTGAATTCAATAAATAGCCAAATGGGACACCAATTACCCAAGAGTATAGACTCAAGTACCAAGGACGATACTATGTCAGCATTCAATTCTATTCCTAATATACTGTACATATATAGAAACAATTAGGCTTCATGAACCCCATTGAGTAGTTATAGTGAATCTAGGTATAAAGATGCTTGCAATAATTGTCTCAATTGATGAACCACTTACCAAACTACCACATAAAATTGTGGCACTATGGTTGAGATACAATGTAGCAATGGCCAATCAGAGCTTCATCCAAAGGTAAACCCAAGAGTACACCGTGGATAGCCAATATTAGTTGCCGGGCTGGCACTCTTATCCACAAAAGTTAAGTGAGAGGCTCTACACGTCCACACACACAGTTAACAAATTATAGTTGAGTGCACGCCTGCACAACTCCAGTCCTCGAGGGCCGCAAACAGGCAAGTTTCAGGTATCCCTATTCAGCAAAGGGGCTCAATTAGTGGCCTCAGTATCACTGAGACCAAAATTGAGCCAGTTGTGCTGAAGTAGGGATATCCTGAAAACGTGGCCGGTTGCGGCCCGCGAGGACTGGAGTGTGCAGCCTGGTGTTGTAGGCATAGCAACAAGTAACATAGGTGCGCTCATACATAGTTAGCATAAGAACACAGTTTAATGCCCAATGTAGCAGCTTTTAAACAGCTTGTATCAATGGCCAATCAGAGCTTAATCCAAAGGTAAAACACTAAAAGTACCCGTGTATAGCAATATTAGCTGCTGGGCTGTTACTCTTAACAAAGAAGGTAAGAGTGCAGAAGCTCTACACATACACATACTGAGTTAAACAGATTATGTGTAGTGCATAGCATGGGTAACATAGTAGCAGCTCCTTGTAAGGAATCGCGGGAGCGCGTCCCCCGCGGCGCACCCCTCTTTACTGTCTCATGCAACCCCGTTTGTCCATACGGCACGCATTCCACAGGAGCTTTCTTGTTGCAGAATCTGGCTCGCCCCCGCTGCTTGCTACGCGCATCAACGTCGCGCGGCGCACACGGACGCGTTTGCACCGTCCCAAGCTGCTGTCAACTCTCGTATTATGCCCACCTGTCTCCTGTGCCTGCTCCTATCTGTGCCCCGCGGAGGCCGCCTTCGCTCCGCCCTCTCTCATGGTCATGCTCTCCCATATATGCTCAGCTGTGCCACTTGCACTTTGGCTGAGCATAGTTCCAGTTAGCGCTGTTCTCCCATTCCTGGTTGCTGTTTGTTCCTGTGCCGTGCTTTCAGATTGAACTCCTCACTTCTGGCCTTACCGACCCGGCTTACCTCAGACCTTCCGCATCTCTCCAATCCGACCACGCTTCTACTGGCTCCAACCCCTGACCACAGGCTATCGTACACAGACCATTCTACCGGCCCCTACTTTGACCTCGGAAAGTAATCAAGACTACTCTAATCTCACTAATCCTGACCCGGCTGCCTGACCATCCGCCACTCAGACGTGCCCCCGTGACTGTGGGTGGCGTTTATACCATTCCCACCTCAGTAACGGGGTCCCGCCTTGTTGTGGGGAGCCACAGCGTTACACCCCTAAATAATTAGCATAAGAAAACAGTTAAATGCCTACAAGTAGTAGCTTTAACACAGCTTGGCAAAAGGATACAATTAAATGCTACAAGTTGTGGCAGCCAAGTGTTTAGTCGTGGGTAACAATGCAAGTCTAAGGCTACATGATAGTAGTGAGATGTAAATGCGGAAAAGCATATCACCGCACTGCTTGCTATGAATAAATAACAGACTTAAGCAGCACTACAGAGCTAACATAAAAGGTACAGTGGTGCGTATATAAATAGCCATGGCCACGGAGGACAATAAAGAAAAAAATGCTCATATACAAGCGTTTTGTTGAGTCAGTCTAGTGCAGAGATCACCATTTCACAGGGCGTCACGTCCGCTTATCGACATCTGTTTTGCCACCATGACTCCTCATCAGGGGTATTATGGATCTATAACAACTGAATGACCTTGTGTAATCACCACGACCTTGAGACAGGATTTTATACATTTTCTATTGTATCATGAAAGTTTTGTTATTTTTTTGTCGGTTTTATTGAAAAGCGTGGTCCACTTCAGGACACTATCTGAAGGACTACTATTAGGACCAACTATCAATTAATACGAGTTGCCAATAATGGTGGGTACATGTGACTGTTTTACCCCACATCACCCATAAACTCCCCCTCCCCCCCTCACCGTTTTACATTTCGGTTTAAGTAACTGTCTAACTATAATCCCTATATGTCCTTATTATCTCACTAGTGACACTAGACTGTTTATTAAACTATAGCAGGTTGGACATTCTGAGTAATCGACCAGATTACTGTAGTGTGGCAGTAGGAGGGAGAGCTCAATATTAGTTTCTTCCTCCCTAGTAAGTAGGTCATTATTAGATATGATTATGCTATTAGGGTGTCTGAACATATCCGTATTACACCTTTGGTTCATAGTCCTCTTGCAGATACATTTACCTCAGTGATTCTATATTGTCACACTTTAAAAATTACCTTGAGTGTGTGCATCTCTTTAATATAGTGACTAATTGAGCGTGGTCGTGCGAGGGGGAGTTTTTGCTTGGAGCCCTTCTTTAGTAGACTCAATGTCTATTTTTTGTCACGCAATCCAGTCCTCATTTACACACCTCCACGCGGCCACTGACATTGCTTTGTTTAAGCCGCTTCAACTTTTGAAGCACTCTGTGCACCAAGGGAGTTTTAATTACCTAAATATTTATTTTTGATAACTATTAAATTAATTTTAATATAAGTTACATCAATAAGTACTTATATGATGTTCGTGCTCTGCTGCTTCTTTTTGGTTAACAACATACCTACTATATCTTATGAGTGATATGAGTCCTGTAGTAGGGGACTTAGTCACTGGTCCACGGCCCGTTGGGTCTGGGTATACTGTGTCTCGATTTGTGTCGTCTGATTCTCCCTCTACTGCCACCGTTCCCTTTATTACTGTGCTCATGAATGCAATATACAGGGGAGTGCTGGTTGTCATTATCGGTTTGTTTGCATTCAGGGACCAGATAAGTAATATTGGAAGCACTCCCTTGTATTACAATATATTGCGATGAACTTGTGGTTGCGTGTTGTATCTATTATCCAAACACACCCACAAACACACACACAACACACACAACACACACACACACACACCCAACACACTAACAGTATGCTATGTATATGTGATACTGGTTGATTATAAACTAATCAAAACGAATAGACGAAACGTTCTGTGGCCTACAAACAGCTTTTATTTGTGCGGAATTTTGAGATACAGCAAGGGCACATTCTCGGCGATCCGGCTGATATGGGGCACCCCTTCTCGGGCCGCCGTATCTGTTTAGGAGGTTTGCGCATGCGCAGAAAGGGCTGTTGCCGCCGGTGCGAGCATGCGCAGGAAACGTAGGTTGTGCGCGTCGTCCATCGTGCAGTTGAGCACAAGGGGGAAATGCAGGGTTTTGCGCCTGGTACAGCTGAAAATTGGCGGTTCCGACTATACGGCGAGTCTTCACTATACGGCGCGGTCCTTAGAACGAGAACCCGACCGTATGCCAGGGGCCCTGTGTTCACCATGATTCTCTTCCGGCAGTTGTTACAATGGATAAAGCAAAAAAAAGGGTTTTTTTCACTTTAAAACAGTGTAAATCTGGAATGTGCATCTGTGATTGAAGCCCTATCCCTCCCCTGTGCAGTATGCGAGTTTTACAATTGGGTGTTTTAACGGGTCCCCTGAAGGTTGTTGATGGAAGAGAGTGTGGTGGGTATGTAAATATATAACTTTATTAGCGCCCACATGTATAAGCACTTACACAAGGTGTGGTGGAGTGGAGGGAGGGATACAAGGTAGGTGTTGTAGAAATGTATAGAGGGTCACTAATAGCATTACTTTAGTGTGTGTGCAGATACTATGTGGGTCCTATTGGGTACTGTATATAGGGATGGAAATGTACAGTGTATTAGAGGTGTTAAGACCACAGCCTGTGTGTACCTTCTTATAGCCGCAGTATGTAGAACACATGGCCTTTAGCACTCAGGGAAGAGAGTTCTAGGTCAAGTAGTGACTCATGAAACTACGAGTTCGTTAGCCACGCAAAGGTGTCCCGAAACAGTTCATAAATTGATTCATGAAATAGTCTCTTCGGGTGTTCTAAGTTACCTTTGAGTATGGCCACCCTTCAGATCATTCATAATATGGCCACAGTAAGGATATGTTTGCTGACAGGAATTTTCTCTGTTCCGCCATGTGATGCAATTCATTCTCTTGTTTGAGCTCCCTTGTCCACGTCTCACCTATGTGTAGCAGCCCACTGGGCATATTATGTACATGATGAGGGACACGACATGCTGGAGGGAACAGGTGTGAACCTCTTCCTCTGATTTGTGTATCCCAGATTCCTGTGTGTGTGGTATTTGTTTTGTGCCCGATGGTGGAGCATCTTGTGCGGGGTTTTCATTCGTGGTCCTGCATTGTCTTGTCACGCAGTTCAGTATGTAATCTGGTTGAAATACTTTACCCTCACCATCATTTTTCTTAGAGATTAGAGGTTTTGTCTGTATGATAATAAGGGTGTTCAGGGAAGTCTGTGCACAGTCTGTGTATCTCCATGGAGGAATTGGGTTGTAGTTCCCTGTTGATCTGCGTAGGGTCTCTTAGGTGTGGGTTTTATATGTGACCACCAAACGGGGGGTAAAACCCTGTCGTTGTCTCTTTTGTCAGTATTCAAGGAGATTCACTTCTTGTGTATTCTGGTTGGCTTTGTGGAGTTTGCTGGTCTACTATTCTGTGGTTTAATCATTGGTTTAGGAAATCCGATCTCAAGGCTGTAAATTCACTGAGATTCTGTGTGAATCCGCTGATCTCAAATTGCTTTGTGTCGGGAGTATATCCGGTTGTTCGTATGGCTTGAATGTAGATGGTTTTTTGCATGCTTAGTATGCGTGGGGTGGAAGCTGTTGTCCAGTCAAATAATGGCTTGTTGTAGGTTGCAGTATACAGAGTCGGTGTAGTTTGCGTGGTTTGTTTATGTAATTCGTGTGTCGGAAATATACTTGTCTAGGATGTAGGTGAGTAGTTTGAGGTTGATGGTCTGGTGGAACGATTATTGAGTTCGTCATGGATCTGTATAGGTCCTTTCACCAGAGAGTCCAAATCAAAGGATGTCATGTGTCAGTGAAGGTATGCAAGGGGTTCAAGTGACAGGTGGAAAGAAAAGTCACTTCCAGTTTTGCGATAAACATATTGCAAACTGTGGCGATCCATATCGCCCGTACAGGGGTCTGGTTGTCTGGACTGGTTATGTGTCATTTCCAAATGTGAAGAAGTTAGTTATGGTCAGAATAAATTTGATGCATTTAGTCACGTCTCTGTGAGTGGCTCCTGCGGTCTCAGAAAGTATCTGCAGGCTGAAATACCACCTTTGTGGGGGATGTTAGTGTACAGTGACTCTTACATCCAGGTTGCTAGTTCTGCTTCATGTTGGGGAGGGGGCCCCAATGGCATAATAGTTGTTTAGCAGGTCGGTGGTATTGCATTAATTTACAATAATATATAGTATATTATATATTTTTTTTCAATTATCATGAATTTTCAATTGAACCTGCATGAATAGACAAACCATAGTTTGTAAGTTCAACTGGGCAGGGAGACTTGTCTGTAAAAATTTCATGTGTAAAATGTGCTTACACGCACTGTAATGTTAAAACATTGGTCCCATTGGGAGAGAAGTTTCTGAGTCCCATTTGCCAGAAAAACGCGCTATATGAAATAACGATTATATATTATTATTATTATTATTATTATTAAAAAAGGATCAAAACCATCATTAAATGGAAGAAAATGTAATACAATACAGGATTGTCTTCTTGAACACATACGAGATCCTAAAACTAAAATTGTAAACAAGCAGAACTATGCAAGAAACATAGCATAAGCACAGCAGAAAAGTTAGTTTAATGGCTAGGCTTCAGGGGTTTTTTAGCGATAAAGTGGGCAATGTTTGGAAAAGTCTAAACAATAAAAACTAACTCGGTTCACATGCCTGTCCCCTTGAATAGGGAATATTGCGAGGGCACAAAAGCTTTTTCAATGCTTTTTGCCACAATGCCATGCTTTTATAACTCTTGAAACAACACGGCATTGCCGTTTCAACAAAAATACAAATGATATTAAGTGCGAGTAAAGAAATGATTGGTAAACATAAGTCGCATTGCACACATCTGCATGAGAGCGTTCCAAGGTTTAATAAAATACTTTCAAGCTTGGTCCATAAAAATTTGCTTTTCCACGTCTTGATCAAAAAATCTCTATAAATTGCAAACATTCCCTTCTTATTTCTGCAAATCTATTATGGTCACTTGTGAACACGGGTCTGCTTGAATTATTGTGGAGTTTAAAGCATGTTTGACTTTCTGGAATTCAAGTTGCACCACCTATTCTTTATTTTTGTTTTCTTTCTGGCCCAGCAATTTTTTGTGTTTCCTTTATCTAACTCTTTACTGACCTTTAATGTGGTGTCCTGAGGAGCGTAGTACAAGCAGGTGTGTGGTGGTGTATCAAAACAGTTGCGAGTTCACACAGCCATGGGCTAGTCATGTTAAAAAGGAAAAGGGCTGTTTCCTTCCTGCATACCATGCCAGGTGGGATTTACCATGATATGGAGGGGAGGGAAAAAGGTAAGGATACTGATTCATTTATTGTTGCAGAGTAAAGACATGAATGGATTGTTTGTAAAATGTACTGTTTTTTGGTGGGGGCTTGCTATAGAAAATTGTATTTGTGTGCAAGTGTATTTGTTTTGCTAATTGTGTAAGTTGTGGGAGACCAATCTCCATGTGGTTATTATTAATTTGGTTTGGTCAAATTACACAGTAATAAAAGGGGGGGGTTCTTTCACCTGGGGCTGCTGGCGCCACTCTTGTTGTTGCTTTAGGTTGATAGGAGGTGTTCTTTTTGATCTCCTTGGTGCTGTGCTATGTGATATGAGGATTGTCTGTGGACTTCAGGTTGAAAGGATGCCAAACTTTCTAATGCAATATTGCTGGCTACTCTCTGTATATGAGACATCAAGCCTGGGGGAGGAATGGTCTGTTGTTACACTGAATGTGGAATACCTAATAATAAAAAGAAGGTTTCAGGAGAAACAGCACAAGAGCTCTCTTCATCTTCCAAGGGTTGATGCTTGGCTTCTTTAAACAACAGGGGGGGGGGAAGCAACCCTTTCACAGTCACACTGGTTAAATATTAATTAAAACAATCCAAAACTCGGCGGGATGTTGAATTAATGACAACTTTGGAGTTGGTGGTAGCATGTTCATTTGGTTAGATGTACAGGTACTTGTCTTAACTGCTAAATAAACCAATTTTAATGTATAGTATTCATATGATTTGCATTAAGGCACTTTGCAAAGCTAACAACAAGTATTTTCAATTACAGAGGAACATTCAATAATCAGTAGACATGTAAACACGGACTAAATCCTTTCACTTTATTTGCAACCTTTTCTAAGTGAGAGTTTGAACTTAGGAAAGGGAAATTTAAAAAACTCCCGTAAGTTTCTTTTCCGGAACCATGTGCAGTGGGCACACCTTGGTTTAATCCTTTCTCATCTAGGTGGACAGGGAAATAGACTTTTGCAGGTTAGGCCATTAGGGGCCCCTCCTCTACCTGCACCTTTAGTCTTACGATTTCCATAGTAATGAAAATATATAACTGATAGGCATTAGATTATACATAGGGAGGGTAACTAGTGCACCACTGCCATGGTTCCGGAAAGAAAATTTACGGTAAGTGTTTACATTTTATTCTTTCTGATCACCCTGGCAGTGGAGCACCATGGGGACATTTACCCAAGCTAGTGGAAATTTTTTAGGGAGAGGATACATCCAGAATAGACCAACACCAGTTAATGCATTATAAGTTTGACAGTTATTAATAACACTTTATACTTATTCACTACAGATTCTAACACTCTACGACACACAGCTTGCGTCAGCTTATGATTGTACGTTCTAGTTGGTGTATATCAGAAATGTATTGAATGAGGAACCAGACTGCCGCTGCTGCATATCTGTTTGTGTAGCCTGGCATTTAAATGCCCATTGAAGTAGAAATGGCCTTGTTAGAATGGCTTTAATGTCAAGGTTTATCTGTGTCCTTGCTATAAGCCTTTTAATACAAGACATATTCCACTGGGAGGAAAATTGTTGTCTTGATGCTGCTTGACCTTTCTTCGGTCCATCCTGGAATGATGAATAGTCTGTCTGAATTTCATGATATCTCGCACATTTACAGGTACAATTTTAGAAATCTACCACGTATAATGTGTAGTATTTTATTCTTTCTTATTCTTTGGTTCTCGAACGATGACGGCAATCACAATTTCTGATTCATATGGAACTGTGGATACAAACCTTTGGGCAGGAGGAACTGATTTTACTGGTTAAAGAACTGCCTTGTCGATCTGCCATGACTAGGAATGGTTCTGCTGGATAGAGCCTGTAGTTCTTCCCACTATCACTTGTTCTGAGCTGTCCCTGTCTCTCTCTCTCTCTCTGCCTCTCTCTCTCTCTGCGCCTCTCTCTCTGCCTCTCTCTCTCTCTGCGCCTCTCTCTGCGCCTCTCACTGCCTCTCTCTCTCTGCGCCTCTCTCTCTGCGCCTCTCTCTCTGCCTCTCTGTCTCTCATTTTTATCTTAACTGCCCTATACCTACACCGAAATAACCTATTCTGCTTTCTTCCGGATCTGACTCAAGTTTCACGCGGGGGACATCGGAAGACAGGTAGGAAACACCTCCCCTGCAGTATAGTACCTTGAGGGACTACGGATCAGGTAAGATTCCAGGCGGGATTGCTGCTTTGGAAATCAAGAGGGGCATCCTGACACTGGTTAATGGGTTCAGAAGTCATTCACATCTGG
>WSYH01002660.1:0-28681 GCA_036426205.1 Ascaphus truei | reverse complement strand
TCTCTCTCTCTCTGCCTCTCTCTCTCTCTCTGCCTCTCTCTCTCTCTGCCTCTCTCTCTCTCTCTGCCTCTCTCTCTCTGCTTCTGCCTCTTTCTCTCTCTCTCTCTCTCTCTCTCTCTGCCTCTTTCTCTCTCTCTCTCTGCCTGTCTCTCTGCCTGTCTCTCTGCCTCTCTCTCTGTCTCTCTGTCTCTCTGTCTCTCGTTTTTATCTTAACTGCCCTATACCTACACCGAAATAACCTATTCTGCTTTCTTCCGGATCTGACTCAAGTTTCTCACGGGGGACATCGGAAGACAGGTAGGAAACACCTCCCCTCCAGTATAGTACCTTGAGGGACTACGGATCAGGTAAGATTCCAGGTGGGATTGCTGCTTTGGAAATCAAGAGGGGCATCCTGACACTGGTTAATGGGTTCTGAAGTCATTCACATCTGGCTTTTTTGTTTGTTTTGTTTTGTGAGACACACACACACACACACACACACACACACACACACAGTACTTTTCACAACAGACACACACACACACACACACACACACACTACTTTTCGAAATAAACCTACGTTTCTATGAAAATTTAAGTTTTTTTTTTTTTTGCGGCCCACCTAGACTTAAACCTTGTTTATTTGGCCCTTGTTAGCATTTGAGTTTGACATGCTTGCTCTGGGGGATCTTCCTCAGGGAGGGAATGGGACTCCGTTGGAGTTATGCGCTATGTTTAATACATAATTTATATATATATATATTTCTACTGTAGCTATAATGAAGATGGCAAAAGTAGTAAGTATTTTCATCAATCTGGCACCTCAGAAGTTAATGTTGACTTGCAATTTGTCTTAAAAATACAAGAATTGTTTTATTGCTGGTCACACCACTGACTAGAGATATTGTTATGGGTTTTATAGGACTACGGGTATCTGGGGTCAACACCTGGGTTTGCAAGTTTGGGGATTGTATCTTGAAAGGCATCCTTGGGGTATCTGGGGAAATATGAGGGGGTGTTGCCAAGATGACAGCCCAAAGCTTTGGGTAAAGTTACTAAATCTGACAGCAATTCGCAAGCATACCAAATAGACTTCCCCCTTTGAGAAAGTCGCCCTAGAGCGACAAAACGCGTAAGGGAGCGTTGCTACGCTGCACGCAGTGACATTACATCAGGATGTCGCCGCGCATGTGCACGGACAGACCAAATTGAGTGCGGGACATTCTGCGGCTGCCAGCAACAGTATATCTGCTTTTATTGGACTTTTGTGATGATACCACATGCCCTGGGGTGCCTCAACGTTCCGCTGTTTGCCTATACCACGGAGTGTGATTCAGGACGCAGAGCCACCAGCTGGGCGGTGATTATATTCACAATCGCTTGTTTTAAACTTACTTGCGTGTATTTCTTTCCCCTCCTCCCCCTCCCTTCCATCATTAAATGTACTTTTTACGCGATGTGGTTCATCCTTTTCAGAGCTGCCGAAGATCCCCAACCTTCTACCAATCATCCACTAATTATTCACCATCTGATGGACTTTTCTGAAGGACTGGGTTCTATATACTTCTATTTATTTTCCCTTTTTTTCCACCCACACCTATATTGTTCTTGTACCCATTTATTGTCTGTATATATTCCTATTTAGAATCTTCATTTATATATATTTTTTCACATCACTCTGGCGCATATATATATATATATATATATATATATATATATATATATATATATATATAGATATTGATATATAGAGAGAGATCTTCTTGTACACTGTGAAAATCATATATGTTGTGCAAATGTGAAAATGACTCAAGTGAGATATTTTAAGAATTGATCTAAGTTTGTTTAATATAATTATATTGATTAATTATATTTTAATATGATCATAAATTGTATCATAAATTTGTATTCTGTTCACTGAGCGTATCAGTTACAATTCTGTAAGTTATTTTTGCAATTTAATTCATTTTTTAGGTTATACAGTAGGTGACATTGAATTTATAACTTAGCTCCCACAATCTGCTATATAGTAAGTTTTATTAGGGACTGCATACTCTGTAAAAATATTTAAAACATTAAGATATCTGATGTCATCATCTTATTGGCTATTATCCTTGAAAATTGTTGACCAATGTAAGTTGGGAGGTGCTTATATAAGGTTAGGGTCAGTCATTATTAACATAACCCCTGAAGAAGCCGCAAACGAAGAAACGCGTAGGGTGTACGTTCTTTCCAGGAAGGGATTATCAGCATTGGCATTCCTCCTTTGAATTCCCGCGAGAAGAGAGTGACGTCACGTGGCGCGGAAGCGGAGACGGAGTGAGAGGCGAGGAGAAGCCAGCTGAGGACGGAGCATTAGGTGCAGAGATGCCGGGTGAGACACGAAGTGAGACGAGAGTGAGAGACCCGTACTTAGGTCTGATTCTCTCTTCCTGGGTACGCAAATGCACTGACATTATGTACAGTATGAGTGAATAACTCAATTTGATATGTTTTTTATATTTTATTATTAAACCAGGAATTACACATATGTGTTTTCTCCACTTCATTTTTACCTAAAAATATTTGTGGCCACCGAGAGTCTGGAGGAAACTAGACCCAGCTGCAGTGCAGAGACCTGGAGCGGACATACACAGACTATCTCTGATTCCTGTTCCAACAATTGTTTGGAGACATGCATTACTTTACTCTATAAGATGTGAGTGTATAACCAATCACAGATCCAATCTTTGTTACTGTACAGGCATACTACACCATGTTTGTTTTCTTCTTTGTGTCTCTTGTTCTGCACCTAGGTCTTTCTGTTCTCATTTGATATCTACTCAGCGCCTGTGGAGTTGAGCACCCTGTGGCTGCATTTCACGTCTCAAATAGACCTGATTTTGAATCATGGCAGAATGACGCTATGAATGTGCTCTCTGCAACTGGCAGTAGTGAGCAAGCAGACACGCCAGATATAAAAAAAAAAATTCGGTGTATTGATAAGACTTACATATAACAAATTAAAATCTGGTGGGAAATCTCCAGTTTGGAGAATAATATTAAACAACATCTAGTAATATTAGGCTCAATCTGGCACCCTCCCACCAGATCACTGATACCCAATTTATTAAAGCATGGGAGAGCACTCTTTTAGATTGCTCAACAAAACTTATGCAACTTCTTATTGGTTTCAAAAAAGAAAAAGTGGCTAAAGTCAATTTAAAACTCGAAACTCATCAGCTGGACATTTCAAAATGGAATACACATGAGAATTTTGACAACTTTGCACTCACATTTACTAAAGAGCTAAAGGACCGCAAACAAAGTAAATTTTGTCGTGATTCAATGGACTTTAAGGAGGGACGAATCTTTCAATTCAACCTTCCCAAAGCACCTCAGACACAACTTAATGATGGTTCTTCAACTGAGTGGGAGCTATCTGAGATTGAGGGTGAGAAAACCCAGAGGAGTCAGCCAAATACGGGATCCTCTTCAACTTCTTACTCTCTTTTTAGGACCAGGGGGGTATGGTCTACCCACCCCATCAAGAGGCAGACGAGAGGGGCGGGGGGGAGGAAGAGCGGGTCTAAGAGACAGGGAAGTATGGGGGGTTTGGCAACAAGGGGAAAAAAATCCTCAAAAATGAGATAACCTCTTTACCCAAGTGTGACCTACGTGTCATAAACCTGTCTGATCTAGTACTCACATCAGAACAAGAAAAGGCCACAGCCAACTTCAACTGTTTTCATTTGGTCAAAGACACCCACCTGTTAGCTAGAAAGTTACTCTTACACAAATTATACACAAAGAAGTTATGGCTAGAGCTAAAGAACACTCCATTTGATGCACTTGAAGCAGCAGATTACATACATCTCCAAGATGCAACATCGTTACTGGAAGATGGTGATAGGAGTCTTTCAATTGCACCATTTACTAATCTAAGACCACGTCCACTTTTATGCGCCTTTTGAATTAAGTGCCAACATTGAGTTCTTTGTCTGCCTGGTTACAAACAATTTGGAAAGCATCCATCCCTGCCAAACAAGTAATAATCTCACACAACGGGAAAAAATTGCCTTGGAAGAGCTAAAACAAAATGACGACATAATTATCAAACCCTCCAACAAAGGTGGGAATAGTGTTATTTTAAAACGTGAAGATTACGTGAAAGAAAGTCTCCGTTTACTGTCGGATGATAAATGTTAGAGGATCCTGCCATCTGATCCTACGGTGACATTTAGAAAAGAACTTATCAGTATATTACAGGACGGCAGAAATGAGACAGTAATTACGGAACAGGAGCAGAAATTTATTTTGGGTAAATCACCACGTATAGTCACGTATTATTACTTACCAAAGGTACACAAGGGTGGGGTACCCGCCCCCTGGACGACCGATCGTTTCAGGGATAGGGAACCTTACCACTAATGTGAGCACCTATGTGGACAAGATTTTAAGACCATTTGTTGTCACTCTTCCTTCCTTTTTACAAGACACTGAGGATGTCCTCTGTAGACTTCGTGGCATTTCATTAGATGATACATTACTTGTTGGACTGGATGTTGAATCCTTATATATAAGTATTCCACACCAGGCAAGAATGAGGGCAATTAAGTACTATTTAACCTCGAGGGGCACGCATTTTCAGAAACATCATTTGTTTGTTTTATCATAACTCAGAGCTACTTCCTTTTTAATAATAAAGTCTTCCACCAGCTTCAGGGTACAGCAATGGGCACCATATGTGTCTCTACTTATGCTAACCTGTACCTTGGCTGGTGGGAGAAGACAGTTGTATTTGCCGACGACATGGATGACTATACACAATATATCGACATCTGGGGTTGATATATTGATGACATCCTTATCTATGGCATGGTACAAGGGGAACCCTGCTGGAATTTATTCATGTCCTCAATTGTAATGAGCTGAACCTTAGGTTAACAAGCGAGATCCTGTCAGGAAGCAGGGCTCACGCAACACCTCCTTACCTGCCTCGGAGGTCGTTGCTGCCGCCCCTCGCTCCCCACTGACGTGTCCTCGGCGTGGAACTAGGCGATCTCTCCCGACGCCGGTTCTTGCGTCCACCATATTGTCGGGGCGCGCGCAGGAGGATCTTACACAGCGCGCGCCTCCGGCAGTAATTTATTCACTCCTCTGGCCTTCTAGCCATGCCCCCAGTGTACAGCTGCAGCCCCGCTCCTGCTCTCACACTCCACAGCTGACCACAGGCAAGGATCACAGCCTGCACCAGTCACAAGGCGCTCCACGGCACCCCCCCGCTCTGCCTCCTTCTCTGATTGGTCCCTCCATGTATATTACCCCTGTTCTCCCTGGGAATCATTGCTCTGCATAGCTTCTGCTAGTTGGGCTAGTATTCGTGTGTGCTCTTGTTCTTCGTATTCTTCAGGTTTGACCCGGCTTGGTTTTCTACTCCTCCTCTGGCTCTGGACCCCGGTTTACTCCTCATGACGCAGTCTCTCTCCACCCTTCGATCTCGGCTCGCTCCACTAACTCCCGGACCTCTGGCACCCTCGATCCCCGGCTACGGCAATCACCACGATTCTTCTACCTCCGGACACAGCAAGTACCTTTGGTTCCTTTACTAAAGACTCCTGGCCTGGCAACTACTACCATACTTCGGACACGCCACTCTGCTGCGGGTGCGTGGTATTATACTTTCCACCTCAGTTTTGGGACGGGTCTGGTCTGCGGGCAGCACTACCGTGACAGATCCAAAAAGACTCCATTAACTTCCTGGATATCACTATTTATAGAGATATTGAAGGTAAACTATTAACAAAAACTTTCAGGGAAGAGACTGCTACTAACAGTCTTTTATAATTTACTACGCACCAACCACCACACTTGGTACAAAATATTAATGTAGGTCAGTTCCTGCGGTCACAATGTGGAGGTCTTTAAAGAACGGCTTTGGAACTGAAGGCATGCTTCTTGGGAAGGAGTTACAGCTCTGCATGCATTAAGCGGGCTTTTAATTGAGCAAGACAAACTCAAAGGCAGGTTACGGTCTTATCAACATAGATCCCAGCAATCTAAAACCATAAGATTTGTTGGGAACTAGAACAACCGGTGGTCTCAGGTTTCACGGATTGTTCAGAGAGATTGGCATCTTCTGCTTGCTGATGAGGATCTTTGTCCAGTATTAAAACCAGGACCAAAATTAGTTAGCAGAGGGGCGAGGAATATATAAGACCTGCTCTTCCACTGTCGCTATACCACACCGACATCTAAAACATGGCTGGCAAGCAAACCTAATGGATCATTTAAATGTGGGAATTGTAAGGCCTGTGCTTTCATGTTGCTAAAAAGTTCCATAATTGGAATGACTCAAAGGAGTTAACCATTGGGACATTTATCAACTGAACCACTACTGGGATTATTTATATGGCCTCATGTGACTGTGGGAAAAAAATACATGGGCAAGACTCATCGTCAACTCAGACATCGAGTCTTGGAACACATGGGATCAGTCAGGAACCACCTGGAGTCACCTATAGCGAGGCACATTCATGATGCACATGATGGCAAAATGCAAGTCTTGAAATTCTTTGACATTGATCATCTCAGTATCGGACAAAGACAAGGTGACTGGGATAGGATCCTCCTACAGAGGGAGTGTAGGTGGATCTATGATCTGCAGACCCCATCTCCAAAGGGTCTTAATGAGGGTTTTTTATTCACTCCTTTTTTGTATTATGGTCCATATGTACATTTACATTTTTATTGATGTAGTCCTCTTTACTGTTATAATGGTCTCTGGTGCATAGGCACATTTTATTTTGGTGCATGACATGTTCTCTGTTATTTCACCAATGTAAGATGTTCAGCTATTATGTATTATCCTTTTAACTGGTTATACAGGCATACCCCGCATTAACATACGCAATGGTACCAGAGCATGTATGTAAAGCGAAAATATACTTAAAGTGAAGCACTACCTTTATTCCACTTATCAATGCATGTACTGTACTGCAATCTTCATATACGTGCATAACTGATGTAAATAAGGCATTTGTAACAGGCTCTATAGTCTCGCCGCTTGCGCACAGCTCCGGTACAGGTAGGGAGACAGTATTGCTGTTCAAGGCGTGCTGACAGGCGCATGCGCGAGCTGCCTTTTGCCTATTGGGCAATATGTCCTTACTCGCGAGTGTACTTAAAGTGAGTTTCCTTAAACCGGGGTATGCCTGTACTAGGTTCCCAGTACTACCTTAAGGTGTGATTACTGCACATGCTCCACTCCTTGTGAAACTCTGCTGACTGATGATTGGCTTATTCTGTAGCCTGTCACGCAGCAGGATGGGGCTTAGCATCTCTAGCCGTCACGTCATTACGGCCACGCCCCTTAGCTTGTGATTGGAAGGCGCCTTGCCGAGCCCCTTCCCTGTGCAGTTAAATGATTATGAGCGACTGTCACATCCCTTGAGAAAGCGCCAAAGCAAAACGGCTCTCGGGATTGCCGCCCAACTCCCACGGGCACCACTGTGCTATTGGAAGCACTACTACTGATACATAACTTATATACGCAGAATTGGTCCAAAGGATCAAAAGTACAGCAGGGCCCTGCTTCACGGCGATCCGTTGATAAGGCGGCACCAGGAAGGGGGCCGCCATGTTGAATTTTAAATCGCGCATGCGCAGACCACAGGTCGCACATGCGTAGAACGGTAAAAATACCGGTTTGCGCATGCGCAGCACTGAAAATCGCCGGATCCGCTTTCCGGCGATTATCACTATACGGCGGGCCTCTGGAACGGAACCCGCCGTATACCCGGGGCCCTGCTGTAACCCAATTATTGCACTCAGTATATAATATAATGATAGTTAGGACTATAGTAGTCCTTCAGATAGTGTCTGATTGGCGATCATAATAGATCAAACCAGCTATTTCAATAAAAACAAGAAATAACAAAACTTTAATACATCCAAAATATATAATATACACAATCAAATGAAGTATTTACAATAGAAAATTCCTCTAAGTGTCGTGGTGATATACACAAGGTATTCAGTTGTTATATCCATAATCCAAAAAGGTAAATATAATATGTAGCATTGTATATGCATATAAATGGATTTATGGAGAGCTGAAGGAGATAGTAGGGATACTCCAAATGATATACATGGAAAAATGGGTAGATGGTAGATGATGTCCTAGTATACTAGTGTGCAATGTATATATCTAGTTAAATGTAATATGTTCTCCATTGTTCCAATAAGCAATATAAAAACATTGCAACACAAGTTGAATTCATAAATAGCCATAATGGGGACACCAATTACCCAAGAGTATAGACTCAAGATAACGGAGATACTATGTCAGCATTCAATTCTATTCCTAATATACTGTACATATATAGAACCAATTAGGCTTACATGAACCCCATTGGAGTATAGTGAATCTAGGTATAAAGATGCTTCTAATAATTGTCTCCAATGATGAACCACTTACCAAACTACCACATAAAATTGTGGCACTATGGTTGATATACAATGTAGCAATGGCCAATCAGAGCTTCATCCAAAGGTAAACCCTAAGAGTACCCGTGGATAGCCAATATTAGTTGCCGGGCTGCCACTCTTATCCACAAAAGTTAAGTGCAGAGGCTCTACACGTCCACACACACAGTTAACAAATTATAGTGTAGTGCACGCCTGCACAACTCCAGTCCTCGAGGGCCGCAAACAGGCCAAGTTTTCAGGATATCCCTACTTCAGCACAGCTGGCTCAATTAGTGGCTCAGTCTCACTGAGCCACTAATTGAGCCAGCTGTGCTGAAGTAGGGATATCCTGAAAACGTGGCCTGTTTGCGGCCCTCGAGGACTGGAGTTGTGCAGGCCTGGTGTAGTGCATAGCAAAGTAACATAGTTGCAGCTCATACATAGCTTAGCATAAGAACACAGTTAAATGCCCACATGTAGCAGCTTTTAAACAGCTTGTATCAATGGCCAATCAGAGCTTAATCCAAAGGTAAACACTAAAAGTACCCGTGTATAGCCAATATTAGCTGCTGGGCTGTTACTCTTATACAAAGAAGGTAAGTGCAGAAGCTCTACACATACACATACTGAGTTAACAGATTATAGTGTAGTGCATAGCATGGTAACATAGTAGCAGCTCCTTGTAAGGAATCGGGGAGCGCGTCCCCCGCGGCGCACTCCCTCTTTACCTGTCTCATGCAACCCCGCTGTCCATACGGCACGCATTCCACAGGAGCTTTTCTGATGTTGCAGAATCTGGCTCCGCCCCCCGCTTGCTACGCGCATCAACGTCGCGCGGCGCACACGTGACGCGTTTGCACCGCTCCCAAGCTGCGTGTCAACTCTCGTTATTATGCCCACCTGTCTCCTGTGCCTGTCCTCCTATCTGTGCCTCCGCGGAGGCCGCGCCTTCGCTCCGCCCCCTCTCTCATTGGTCATGCTCTCCCATATATGCTCAGCTGTGCCACTTGCACTTTGGCTGAGCATAGTTCCAGTTAGCGCTGTTCTCCCACTTCCTGGTTCCTTGTCTTGTTCCCTGTTGCCGTGCTTTCAGATTGAACTCCTCACTTCTGCCTTACCGACCCGGCTTACCTCAGACCTTCCGCATCTCTCCAATCCCGACCACGCTTCTACTGGCTCCAACCCCTGACCACGGCTATCGTACACAGACCATTCTACCGGCCCCTACCTTTGACCTCGGCAAGTATCAAGACTACTCTAATCTCTCCAATCCTGACCCGGCTGCCTGACCATCCGCACTCCAGACGTGCCCCCGTGACTGTGGGTGGCGTTTATACCCATTCCCACCTCAGTAACGGGGTCCCGCCTTGTTTGTGGTGAGCACAGCGTTACACCCCTACATAATTTAGCATAAGAAAACAGTTAAATGCCTACAAGTAGTAGCTTTTACACAGCTTGGCAAAAGGATACAATTAAATGCCTACAAGTTGTGACAGCCATGTGTAGTCCGTGGGTAAACAATGCAAGTCTAAAGGCTACCACTGATAGTAGTGAGATGTAAATGCGGAAGCATTATACACCCGCATCTGCTATGAATAAATAACAGACTTTAAGCAGCACTACAGAGCTAACATAAAAGGTACAGTGGTGCGTATATAAATAGCCATGGCCACGGAGGACCAATAAAGGAAAAAGAATGCTCATATACAAGCTGTTTTGTTGAGTCAGTCTAGTGCAGAGATCACCATTTCACAGGCGTCACGTCCGCTTATCGACATATGTTTTGCACATGACTCCTTCATCAGGGGTATTATGGATATAACAACTGAATGACCTTGTGTATATCACCACGACACTTAGAAGGATTTTATACATTTTCTATTGTATATGAAAGTTTTGTTATTTTTTTTGGTTTTATTGAAATAGCTGGTCCACTTCAGACACTATCTGAAGGACTACTATAGGACTAACTATCATATTATATACTGAGTGCAATAATTGGGGTACATGTGACTGTTTACCCCCACATCACCCATAAACTCCCCCTCCCCCCTCCTCCCGTTTTACATTTGGGTTAAGTACTGTCTAACTATAATCCCTATATGTCCTTTATTCATCTCACTATTGACACTAGACATGTTTATTAACTATAGCAGGTGGACATTCTGAGTTATATCGACAGATACTGTAGTGTGGCAGTAGGAGGGAGGAGCTCAACTATTAGTTTTCTTCCTCCTAGTAAGTAGGTCATTATAATTATAGTGACTTAGGGTGTCTAGAACCATATCCGTATACACCTTTTGGTTCTTAGTGCTCTTGCAGATACATTTCCTCAGTGATTCTATATTGTCACACTTTAAACTTACCTTGAGTGTGTGCATCTCTTTAATATAGTGACTAATTGTAGCGTGGTCGTGCGAGGGGGGAGTTTGCTTAGGAGCTCCCTTCTTAGTAGACTCAATTTTCTATTTTTGTCACGCAATCCAGTCCTGTCATTACCCCCTCCAGCGGCACTGACCTTGCTATTGTACAGCGCTTCAACTTTTGAAGCACTCTGTGCACAAGGGAGTTTTAATACCTTATATTTTATTTTTGTATAACTATTAAAATTATTTTTAATATAATTACATCATATAAGTACTTATATTGGATGTTCGTAGCTCTGTGCTTCTTTTGGTAACAACCATACCTACTATATTATTGAGTGATATTGAGTGCTGTTACGTAGGGGACTCGTCACTGGTCCACTGGCCCCGTTGGGTCTGGTGTATACTAGTTTCTCTATTTGTGTCTGTCCTGATTCTCCCTCTACTGCACCGTTCCCTTTATTTACTGTAGCTCATTAATGATATACAGGAGTGCTGGTGTCATATCTGTTTTGTTTGCATTTCAGGGACAGATAAGTAATTATTGGCAAGCACCTCCCTTGTATTACAATATATTGTATTGAACTTGTGGTTGCGCTGTTTTATCTATCTATCCAAACACACACACACACACACACACACACACACACACACACACACACACACACTATACATGTATGTATATGTATATGTGTGTATATATAAATAATCAAAACGAATAGACGATACCGTTCTGTGGCTAACAAAATGCTTTTATTTGTGCGAATTTTCGAGATACAGCAAGGCCCATCTTCTCGGCGATCCGCTGATATGGTGGCCCCCTTCTCGGTGCCGCCGTATCTGTTTAGGAGGTTGCGCATGCGCAGAACGGGCTGTTGCCGCCGGTGCGCATGCGCAGAACGTAGGTTGTGCGCGTCGTCCATCGTGCATGCGCACAAGGGGGAAATTGCCGGGTTGCGCATGCGTACAGCTGAAAATTGCCGGTTCCGCTATCCGGCGATTTTCACTATACGGCGGGTCCTTAGAACGGAACCCGCCGTATGCCCGGGGCCCTGTTGTACACTGATCTCTTCTTCCGGCAGTGTTACAATGGATAAAGCAAAAAAGGGTTTTTACTTTAAAACAGTGTAAATCCTGGAATGTGATCTGTGATTGAAGCCTATCCCTCCCCCCTGTGCAGTATGCGATTTTACAACTTGAGGTGTTAAATGGTCCCTGAATGTTGTTGATGTAAGAGAGTGTGTGTGTATGTAAATATAAATTTATATAGCGCCCACAGTGTATACAGCACTTTACACAAGGTGTGTGTGGAGTGGGAGTGTATACCAATGGTAGGTGTAGAAATGTAAGAGGGTACTAATAGCATTACTATTAGTGTGTGTAGATACTATGTGGTCCCTATTGGTACTGTATATAGGGATGGAATTACAGTGTATTAGTAGGTGTAAGACACAGCTGTGTGTACATTCTTATAGCGCAGTATGTAGACACATGGCCTTTAGCACTCATGGGAAGAGAGTTCTCGTGTCAGTAGTGACTCATGAAACTACGGTCTCGGTTTAGGCCACCGCTAAGTGTCCCGAACAGTTGCATAAATTTGTATTCATGCAATCGTCTCTTTCGGTGTTCTAAGATTACCTTTGAGTATGGCCACCTTCAGATCATTCATCATATGGCCACAGTAAGAGATATGTTTGCTGACAGGACTGTCTCTTGTTCCGCATGTGATGCAGATTCATTCTCTTGTTTAGCCCCTGTCCCGTCTCACCTATGTAGTAGCAGCCCCCTGGGCATATTATGTACATGATGAGGTACACGACATTGCTGGAGGAACAGGTGAACCTTCCTCTGATTTTGTACTCCAGATTCCTGTGTGGTATTTGTTTTGTGCCCGCTGTGTGGAGCATTGTGCGGGTTTTGCATCTTGCGTCCTGGCATTGTCTTGTCACGCATTCAGTAGTACTGTTGAATACTTTACTCCTCACCATCATTTTCTTGAGATTATGAGGTTGTCTGTATGATAATAAGGGTGTTTCAGGGAAGTCCTGTTGCAGTCTTGTATCTTCCTGGAGAATGGGTTGTAGTTCCCTGGTGATCTTGCGTAGGGCTTCTAGGTGTGGGTTATATGTGACCACCAAAGGTACCCTGTCGCTTGTCTCTTTCTGTCAGTATTCAAGGAGATCACTTCTTGGTATTCTGGTGGCTTTGTGGATTTGCTGGTCTACTATTCTGTGGTTATATCCATGGTTTATGAAATCCGATCTCAAGGCTGTAATTCACTGGATTCTGTGTAATCCGCTGGATTCACAATCTGCTGTGTCGGAGTATATCCGGTTGTATCGTATGGCTTGACTGTAGATGGTTGCATGCTTAGTATGCGTGGGGTGGAAGCTGTTGTCCGTCAAATAACTGGCTCTGTCTGTAGGTTTGCAGTATACAGAAGTCTGTAGTTGGTTGTTCTTTATAGTAATTCGTGGTGTCTAGGAAATATACTTTGTCTAGGGAATGGGTGAGTTTGAGGTTGATGGTCTGGTGGAACGTATTGAAGTTCTCATGGATCTGTATAAGGTCCTGTTCACCAGAGGTCCAAATCAGAAGGATGTCATTGATGTAGTGAAGGTATGCAAGGGGTTTCAAGTGACAGGTGGAAAGAAAGTCACTTTCCAGTTTTGCGCATAACATATTTGCATACTGTGGCGATACCCGATTGCCCGTAGCGGTCCTGGTTGTCTGGAGGTATGTGTCATTTCCAAATGTGAAGTAGTTATGGGTCAGAATAAATTTGATGCATTTAGTCACTGTCTCTGTGAGTGGCTCCTGCGGTCTCAGAAAGTATCTGCAGGCTGAAATACCATCTTTGTGGGGGATGTTAGTGTACAGTGACTCTACATCCATGGTTGCTAGTTCTGTTCCTGTTGGGAGGGGGCCAATGGCATATAGTTTGTTTAGCAGGTCGGTGGTATTGCATTTATATACATATAATATATATATATATATATATTTTTTTTACAAATTATCATGAATTTTCATTTAACCTTGCATGAATAAGACAAACCATAGTTTGTAAGTTCATCTGGGCAGGGACTATGTCTGTAAAAATTCTGTGTAAAATGCTGCTTACCACGCACTGTAATTGTAAAACACTTTGAGTCCCATTGGGAGAGAATTTCTCTGAGTCCCATTTGGCAGAAAAGCGCTATATGAAATAAAGTTATTATTATTATTATTATTATTATTATTATTAACAAAAGATAAACCATCATAAATGGAATGAAAATGTAATACAATACAGGATTGTTCATTCTTGAACACATACGCAGATCTCTAAAATACAAATTGTAACAAAGCAGAACTATGCCAGAAACAACATAGTAGCACAGATAAAAGTAGTTTTAATGGCTATGGCTTCAGGGTTTTTTAGCTATAAATGTGGGCACCTGTTTGGAAAAGTCTCAACAATAAAAACTAACTCGGTCATGCCCTGTCCCCATGAATAGGAATATTGAAGGGCAAAAGCTTTTTAATGCTTTTTGCCACAATGCCATGCTTTTATCACTTGCTTGAAACAACATGCATGCCGTTTCACAAAAATACAAATGATATTAAGTTGCGAGTAACTGATTGTAAACATAGTCGCATTGCCACATCTGCATGAGAGCGTTCCAAGGTTTATAAAATCTTCTCAAGTTGGTCCATAAAAAATTTGCTTCCACGTTCTTGATCAAAAAATCTCTATAAATTGCAACAATTCCCTTCTTTATTTTCTGCAAATCCTATTATGGTCACTGTGACAGGGCTGCTTGCATTATTGTGGAAGTTAAAGGCATGTTTGCTTTCTGGCATCAAGTGCACCACCTATCTTTCTTTCTTTCTGTTTTCTTTGCTGGGCCCAGCAATCTTTTCTTTGTGTTTCCTTTATCTAAACTTTACTGACCTTTAATGTGGTGTCCTGAGGTCAGTTAGTACAATGCAGGTGTGGTTGGTGTTAAACACAGTTTGATGTTACACAGCCATGGGCAGTCACTGTTAAAAAGGAAAAGGGCGTTTCCTTCCTGCATACCATCCAGGGTGGATTATACCATGATATGGAGGGGGAATTAAAGTAAGTGATACTGAATGTCATTTATTTTGCAGAGTAAAGACATGCATGGGATGTTTGTAAAATGTACTGTTTTTTGGGGGGCTTGCTATAGAAAATTGTATGTTGTGTGAAGTGTATTATGTTTGCTAATTGTGTAAGTTGTGGGAGACAACTCCCCTGTGTGGTATACTTAATTTGGTTTGGTCCAAATTAACCAGTAATAAAAGGGAGGGGGTTTCTTTCCCTGGGGGCTGCTGCACTCCTTGTTGTTGCTGTGTGATAGGAGGTTGTTCTTTTTCTGCTCTCCTTGTTGCTGTTATGTGATATGAGGATGTCTGTGGAACTTCAGTGAAAGGATGCAAACTTTCTAATGCAGATATTGCTGGCTACTCTCTGTATGGAGACATCACGCTGGGGGAACTGGTTGTTGTACACCTGAATGTGGAATACCTAATAAAAAGAAGGTTCAGAGAACAGCAAAAGCCTCTTCCATTCTTCCCAGGGTCTGATGCTTTGGCTTCTTTAAACAAAGGCTGGGACGCAACCTTTCACAGTCACCAATGGTAATATTAATAAACAATCAATAACTCGGCTGTAATTAATGAAACTTTGGAGTTGTTGTAGCATTTTTACTTTGGTTAGATGTAGGTACTTGTCTAACTGCTAAATAAACCATTATGTATAGTATTCATCATGATTTTTGCATTAAGGCTTTGCAAAGCTAACAACAGTATTTTCAATTACAGAGCAACCATTAAATAAATAGTAGACATGTAACAAGGCTCAATCCTTTCCCTTTATTGCAACCTTTTCTAAGTGGAGTTGAAACCTTAGGAAAGAAGAAAATTTAAAACAACTTACCGTAATTTTCTTTTCCTGGAACCATGGCAGTGGGCACCATTGGTTAATCCCTTCTCACTCTAGGTAGGACAGGAAATAGACTTTTGCAGGTAGGCCATATAGGGCCCCTCCTTCTACCTGCACCTTAGTCTTACGATTCTTCCATAGCTGAAAATATATAACTGATAGGCATTAGATATACATAGGGAGGGTAACTATGTGCCCACTGCCATGGTTCCAGGAAAAGAAAATTACGGTAAGTTGTTTTACATTTTCTTCTTTCCTGATCACCCTGGCAGTGGGCACCATTGGGACATACCCAAGCAGTGAAATTTTTTAGGGAGGGATACATCAGAATAGACAACACCAGTTTAATGCCTTATCAGTTTGACCTTTATTAATACACTTTATACTTATTTCACTACAGATTCTAACACTCTACGACCAACGCTTGCGTCAGCTTATGATTGTACGTCTAGTCTGTAGTATATCAAGAATGTATTGAATGAGGACCAGACTGCCGCTTTGCATATCTGTTCTGGTGTAGCCTGGGCTTTAAATGCCCATGAAGTAGACATGGCCCTTGTAGAATGAGCTTTAATGTTCAAAGGTTTATCTTGTCCTTTGCTTTCATAAGCCTTTTTAATACAAGACACTATCCACTGGGAAATTGTTGTCTTTGATGCTGCTTGACCTTTCTTCGGTCCCTCTGGAATGATGAATAGTCTGTCTGACTTTCTGATATCTCGCATCCTTTCCAGGTACACTTTTAGACATCTTACCACGTCTAATTTGTGTAGTCTTTCTTCTTTCTTATTCTTTGGTTCTCGACAGAATGACGGAATCACAATTTCTTGATTCATATGGAACTGTGATACAACCTTTGGCAGGAATTGATGTACTGGTCTAAGAACTGCCTTGTCTTGATCTATGACTAGGAATGGTTCCTTGGCTGATAGAGCCTGTAGTTCTCCCACTCTCCTTGCTGAGGTGATTGCTATCAAAAACGCCATTTTCCATGATAACCATTTTAAGCCTATCTCCTGTATAGGTTCAAACGGAGCTGCTGTTAGTACATCCAATACTAGGGACAAGTCCCATGTAGGTACCCTGTTCTTGATTTGAGGCTTTAACCTTTTAACTGCCTGTAAGAACCTGATGATCAATATTTCCATTGCCAGATTTCTTTCCAACAAGGCTGATGAGCTAAGACTGAGACCTTTCTCAAATCCTTTTTGCAGGAACTCCACTATTGATACAATTCTAGGTGAAAGGAAATTTTGATTTTCTTTTTCACACCAATCGCGAAAGCAAAGCCAGATTCTATGGTATACTTTCTATGTGGAACTTTTCCTTGCTTGTAAAAGGGTTTGGATTGTTTTGTCTGAACAACCTTTCAGTCTCAATGTTTCCCGCTCAATCGCCATGCCGTCAAAGCCCATTGTTTGGCATTCGGATTACATATTGGACCCTGTCGCATCAACCCTTTGCGATCTGGTATGTGCCATGGTGTATCTACTGCCATATTTACCAAGTGTGTGAACCAAAGCCTTCTTGGCCAGTAGGGTCCTACGAATATCACCTCTGCTTGGTCTTCCCTGATTTTCCTGATTGTTTTCGGAATTAGGGGAATTGGAGGGAACAGGTATGCCAACTTGAAGTGCCATTTGAAACTGAGAGCATCTGTACCTTGTGCGCTTGGATGAAACTGTCTGGCACAGTAGCTCCTTATCTTGCGGTTTTGGTGTGTCGCCATGAGATCTATGTCTGGCTGACCCCATCGCTCTACCAGTTCTTGAAACACCTGTGGATCTAATGCCCATTCTCCTGGGTGTATGATGTTCCGACTTAGAAAGTCTGCTGTGACATTTTCTAGTCCTGGGATATGTATGGCTGTAATTTCCGACAAGTGGCGCTCTGCCCAAAAGAGGATTTCTGCTGTGAGGTTCATCAGCTTTCTGCTCCTGGTTCCTCCTTGTTTGGCTATATACTTGACAACTGACCTGTTGTCTGATTCTATTTTTATACAGCCACCTCTTATATGGTCTTGGAAAGCTTCTAAGGCCCTTTGTACTGCTTTTAGTTCCAGCAGATTTGATGGAAGATGCTTTTCCTGGTTTGTCCAGGTTCCTTGCACCAATGTTTCTCCCATCTGGGCACCCCAACCCGTGTTGCTTGCATCTGTTGTAATTCTTACCCTGTGCACTGGTTGTAGTGTTTGTCCTTTTTCCAGGTTTGGGGTATCGTCCCACCACTTTAATTCCTGTTTTGTGTGTGGGTGTAACAAGATTCTTTGTCTTGTGTCCTTGTGATTCCCATTCCATTGTTGCAGAAAATTGTTTTGCAGTGGTCTCATATGTAGTGCTGCCCATTTTGTGACGTTTAATGTTGAAGCGAATTTCTCTCGGAGCTTCATGCATTCTTCTGCTGAAGTCCTGGTAGCTTTCCTGAGCTTCTTTGTTTGCATGGCTATGTCTTGCCTCTTTGCGTCTAGTAGTCTCACTTCTCCTTTTGCTGTATCGAATTCTACCCCCAGAAATCTTAACAGCTGAGTGGGTATGAGATGGTTCTTGTCTCTGTTTATTAACCAACCGTGGTGTTCCAGGAAGGTTATTACCATCTTCTGGTCTTGTTGGAGTTTCTCCAGACTCTTTGATTTTACCAGGATGTCGTCCAGGTATGGGTATATTTCTACCCCTCTTTCTCTCATTTCTGCCACTAGAGGGGCTAGAACCTTTGTAAACGTCCTTGGGGAAGTAGCCAGACCAAATGGCAGTGCTGTGTACTGATAATAATCTTGATTTACTGCAAACCTTAGGAATCTTTGATGTCCCTTTGCTATGGGCACATGTAGATAAGCGTCTTTTAAGTCTATCGCCACCATCCAGTCTCCTGGTTGTACCTCTTGAATAATCAGGTTCAACGACACCATCTTGAATTTTCTTATCCTCAAGAATAAATTTACCTTTCTTAGGTCTAGGATTGCTCTGTAATCCCCTGTAGGTTTTTTTTACTAGAAAAATCCTGGAATAAATTCCTCTTCCTCTGTCTTCTTGAGGTACCTTCTTTATTACTTCTGCTTGTAATAATTTCTTTAAAGCCGAATTCATCTGCCTTCTTTTTTCCTTGGACTGTATACATGTTATTACGTCCATATTTCTTCTTGGCATCTCCCTGAATTCTATACTGTACTCCTGACGAATGGTCTGTAATACCCAATTGTCCTGTATTGTTTGGGCCCATGTTGCAGAAAACTGCTTCAGTTGCCCTCCTACTGACAACTGCTGGGCCCTCTGACCTTCATGTGGACTTATTCTTTGTGAATGATCCTCTTCCTCTGGCGCCACGAAAAAGCCGGTTCTGGCCGCCCCTCCATGTTGTTTGTCTTGGGAATGACCTACCAGGTCTATATGCCTTTGCTTCTTTATACTTGTTTCTATTAGCCTGTTGGAAACCGAATCTTCTGGCTCTGTTTTCCTGAGGTAAAAAAGTGCTCTTACCTCCTGATGCTTTTGTTATTATCGCATCCAGTTTGTTACCAAAGAAGAACTCACCTTCAAATGGTAATCCACACAAGCTGTTCTTTGCTGCTGTGTCAGCCATCCACTGTCTGAGCCATAAAGCCCTTCTTGCTGATACCGCCAGCGCCATAGATTTCGCAGCTAATTTTACGGCATCCAATGAGGCTTCCGCTATGTAATCTGTTGCCCATTTTACTTCTGACAGTGCTTTAAGAATAGCACTTCTTTTTACGCCTTTGTCTATTGCCTCTTCAATGTTGGCAATCCATACTCGCATAGCCCTTGCTGCTGACGTAGTTGCTATGGCAGGTTTGTAGGATGTTCCTGCAGTAACGTATGCTTTTTTCAATACATAATCCATCTTCCTATCAATAGCGTCCTTCAATGACGCAGCTTCCTCTATTGGGATTGTGGTCTTTTTTACTATTCTGGAAATAGCAGTATCCACCTTTGGGCTGACCTCCCAAAATTTTACCTCCTCTTGTGGGAATGGATACATCTTCCCAAACCTTTTAGGCGTAAATACTCTGGCGTCTGGTCGAGCCAGCTCCACCTGAATGAGGTCCTTAATTACTTGATGGATAGGAAAGACTCTACCTTTTCTTTGTCTTGCACCAAAAAGTTTATCCTTCTTGTGGGTTAACTACTCGGTGTCTTCTAGTTCCAATGCCATGGCTTTGATGAGTGGATCCACCATTTCTACATCAAATTCAGATTCCTCTTCCTGAATATCTTGATCTGATGAATCCATTTCACCCTCTGATATTTGAAAACAATCAATGTCAGACTCATCTGATGAAAAACCTTTCCCCTTATCCAGACTGGTTTGGGATCTAGATCTTTTCTGCGCAGGGTTAACAGCTTGCTGGACTGCCGCATCAACACTCTGTTTAACAGCCTCCTTCATCAATACAAGGAAAGTTCTCATTTGTTCATTGGTATACCCTGCAGCTGCCTTAAGACAATCTTCACATAATTTCTTCCCTATTAGGGCTGGTTTCTCACAAGCTGAACAGCATTTAGTTTTCTTAGCAACCTTTCTTTTATGTTGCAGGGATTCCCCCGTCCCTTTTGAAGATCCTGCTTCTGGGAGGGTAACCACCGAACTATATTATAAAACAAAATAAATACTAAACATACACCCTAATGTATATAGACCATCTCTCTTTCCCATGTAGAACTAAAAACTAAGGACTCACCTAGTCTTGGGAACTGACGTTTTGGGTGTTTCCATTTTAGAATCCATTTCCAGCACTTGGCGTCTCCCTGCTGAGCGTTCCATGCTGCAGCTCTCACTTACACATACACACAGTGTGTTCGTCGCTTCTATGACGTATCAAGTGCTCGTGCACGGCCCGCGTGTCTGTGCACGCATCTGCCGGCCGGAACGTGACGCGCGCGCTCCCGTGCGGTTGCGTGCACTGTTCCCTCTACCGCAGCGTTCCAAACGCTAGCGCGGTCAATTTGAACCTTTTCTCCGGTTCGCAGCTATGGCTGCTCCCCCCTCCGCGTGTAGCGGGCTCCTGGGGTACTTTTATCGCAGCGTACCAGACGCTAATGCGGTGAGTCTGGGCCTCCACGGCTCTCACCTGCGCTGCTATGCACCCCTTCTGCTTACCTTTCGTTTGGTACTGGGGCTTCCTTGCATGTAAGCTTCCACGCCCGCGGCTGCAGCTGCTCCCCACCCCACGGATGTAATGGGTTCCAGGGGCTCCCCCGACTCTAAGGGGTCTCCGTCTTGCCACCAGCAGGGCGCGTCAATCGGAGTTTCAGGGCAGAGAGGCTGAGACCCTGGATATCTGCACTAGGTGCAGTAGGTGAGTCCCTTACAAAATAAAAAATCCTACTCCTAGCTGTGAGGACAGGAAAAAGACTAAGGTGCAGGTAGAGGGAGGGGCCTTATATGGCCTACCTGCAAAAGTCTATTTCCTGTCCTACCTAGAGTGAGAAGGGATTAACCAATGGTGCCCACTGCCATGGTGATCAGGAAATATACCCTACATGCAAAAGAATGCACCATACAGAGAGGCACAATATACTATTCTGTTAACAATGCAGTGTACACTGTGATTCTTCCAATCTCCTAACTTACATCTGGCAATCATTGCATTAACAAAGTCCTTCACAATTATTAACAACAACTCATACAAAGTTTGTCCCCGTATTTGCTTTAGTAGTTAAACTGTTTTCCTGACTGCAAAAGAAACAAATACGTGTTACCAATATTAAAGTACCTCATTACGAAAGCTATACTTCGGGTTTAGGGCATATTAAAGCCATTCCATGAGTGACACTGTTGTACATTTAAAGAGTCAATGTATCTTAAGTGTATAATGGAAGAGGCATGTTTAAGGGGTAACGTCTGGGTGTCTCTTTCTTTTAATTCGATTGTTGATTTAGATTTTCAGATGATTGTAATTTCACAGTGATTTCAAAAAGAGCTTACTAAGGCAGAAAAAACCTTCCCCCCTATCTTTATTGGTTTTCTGACAATGGCAAGGTGTGCTAAATGTAAAGGAAACTCTTAATGAACAAATTCTCCTCCATTCAAAGGTCCCACAGAAAGGTCACTTGCAATTATTTTACAAAGAAACAAAAGCAGATATACAGGCAGTCCTCGGTTATCCAACGGAATCCGTTTTGGAAGTAGCGTTGGATAGTGAAACCGTTGTAAAGTGAGTCCCATGTTAATCAGTGGCGTTGAGTGTTGGATAACGCATTCAAGTGTTGGATAACGCATTTCGGCGTCGAAAAACGGCCCATAGCGTTGCATTGTAAAGCGCTGGATATGCCATTCGTTGTAAAGTGAAACGTTGGATAGTGAGGACTACCTGTATATTTCTTTTTAGCACAGTTGCCTTGGTTTACGGAAGTCAATTTGATTGTTAAACTCTTTCCAAGAGATTTTTGGATGGCTATGTGTGATTGCACCTTTAACTGAGTGGGCTTTAAGGTGCGCTAAGGCATAGGCTTACATTTACAAAGAGTGCTAATTTTCTTGTGCGATTTAGTGAATCCCCAATGTTGTAGTTTAAGAAGACATACCTTCTGCATCGAAACATATTGTATTAATAAAACTTCTATGACCATCGAATTCCTGCAAAAGTTGACCATTGATTTCCTTCACTTTCACATCCCATACTCTGATCACCGCGTCATAGCATCCCGTTACAGCCAAATAATCAGCCGTTGGGTGGAACTTAGCTGTGTAAACAAATGAAGGGTGTGGCAAGACTTTTAAAGCAGATGAGGCTTGATTTTCAATTTTCCACAATCTAGAAAGAAAATACAATTATACACACCAATATACGGATTGGAAAGCAAGCTTCATTAAATATATGGTTTTGTAAACATTAACAATGCCCAGTTGAGATTCAGATGAGTTTTAAACAATATATGCACCAGTATTGCCCTCACTAAGTAATAATGTTAAGTATTTGTACACAATCTGCATTAATTCTCATATTTAATTATTTGGTCATTTCTAAAGTTGGGTATGGCTGGGATTCCTTGACGAGTGGGTTGCAAACCACAGTCCGTGGTACAGTAATAGGTATGAGAAAAACTACTGTCAGACAAAACAAATCATACTGACCTGACTGTACCATCAGAAGATGCAGTAAGTAAGTTCTGATCAGTTTCTGACCAACAAAGGTCATAGACAACATTGAGGTGACCGTGCAGCTCCATGAGATACTTTCCTGAGGGAATCTCATATACTGTGAAAAAGAAAAAAAAGTGTAACAAACTGCTACAGCACCAAGACTGAGAAGATAATTTGTATCTGCTATTGAGTGTGTTTAGTCAACAGAAGGCAAACAAAAATAAATAATATATATATATCTTTTTTTTATTTTTATGTATGTCTTTATTTATATAGCGCCATCCAGGTACATACAGTAGCGCTTGACAGCAGTAATAAACGTGACTATATAATATAACATATAATGGGAATAAGCGCTTCAAACGTTACAGTAACAATAAGAAAGGGAAACCCTGCCCCAAAGAGCTTACAATCTACGTGGTAATTCGGGGGAATTTACAGAGACAGTAGGAGAGTGTTATTGTAAGTGCGTCTGCAAGGGGCCAAGGTCAGTGCATCAGAGATGTATATTAACAGCCAGCGGAGTTACCCATATACTTCGTTAAAGAGGTGTGTTTTTAGATAGGTCTTAAAGGTGGATAGAGAGGGTGCTAGTCAGATATTGAGGGGGGAGGACATTCCAGAGGTGTGGGGCAGTTAGGAAGAAAAGATTTAGGCGGGAGAGGCTTTAGATACAAAAGGGGTGGAGAGAAAACATCCTGGAGCAGAACGCAATCTTACAATATTTGGAGTCAGGCAGGAATTTATTTATCCCCTTATGTGATATCATTAGATGATATTTCACTGGGGTTTTTTGTTTACCTTCCTCTGGATCAATATACTGTAAGTTCAAATATAGGATAAAAGTATCTGTCGTCTAAATTTAGCATAGATTGAACTTGATGGACATATGTATTTTTTCAACCTCCTCTACTATGTATGTATGTCTTTATTTATATAGCACCATTAATATACATAGCGCTTCACAGTAGTAATACACGTGACAATCATATAAATAACAAATAATACAAATAACAGATCATGGGAATAAGTGCTTCAGACATAAAAATGAACATTTAGGAAGAGGAGTCCGTGCTCCAAACAGCTTACAATCTAATCTGTAGGTAGGAAGAACGTACAGAGACAGTAGGAGGGCATTCTGGTAAGTGCGTCTGCAAGGGGCTAAGCTTTATGTATCAGGTGTCTAGTATTAGCCACAGTGTTACTCATATGCTTCATTAAACAGGTGTGTTTTAAGGTGGGTCGAGAGGGTGCTAGTCGGGTATTGAGGGGAAGGGCATTCCATAGGTGTGGAGTAGTCAGTGAGAAAGGTTTAAGGCGGGAGAGGGCTTTAGATACAAAGGGGGTAGAGAGAAGACATCCTTGAGCGGAACGCAACAGTCGGGGTGGAGCATAGCGAGAAATTAGGGCTGAGATATAAGGAGGGGCAGATGAGTGTAAAGCTTTAAAAGTGAGGTGGAGAATTGAGTGTGAGATGCAGGATTTTATAGGAAGCCAGGAGAGGGATTTCAGCAGGAGAGACACAGACAGATTTAGGAGAGAGTATAGTGATACTAGCAGCAGCGTTTAGCATAGATTGTAGAGGAGACAGGTGAGAGGCAGGAAGGTCGGACAGCAGAAGGTTACAATAGTCGAGACGGGAGAGAATAAGGGCCTGCATTAAGGTTTTAGCAGTAAAAGGACAGTTGAAAAGGCGTATCTGTGCAATGTTAGGGAGGTAACAACAGGTTTTAGCTACATTGTGAATGTGAAAGGAGAATGTGAGGATGGCGTTAAGTGTGCCCCCTGGGCAGTGTGCTTGTGATCCTGGGTGTATGATAGAACTACCAACAGTAATGTAGAAGGGGACAGTAGGGCCAGGCTTGTGAGGAATTATGAGAACATGTTCTATTTGAGTTGGCGGATGGGTCATCCAGGTTGATATAACAGAAATACATTTGGAGACTTTGGTCTGTACAGCTGGTGTAAGGTCAGGAGTTTCAATATACAGTAAGTGTCAATTGGAGTGCTACTAGGAAAGCCACCTCAAATATACAACAATAGACAAAGAAGTCCCGAAGCACAGCCAATTTTTTTTTTTTTTTTTTTTTTTAAATGTCACTATATTTATTAGGGCACTTCTGTTGTTTTTTTTTTTTTTTAAATCTGTTTTAACCACACTAAGCTCAAATATAGCACATATAGGGCTCCTAAATTGTAACCACTTAGGCACAGCATTCATGTTACGGATCTCGTGCGATTGGCTATATTATTGCTTTGATTCCTCTTTTCTCTATGGAGTGGAAAAAATACATAAAGACACAATATAAAATTGGTAGGGTAGGACCTTCTGATAGGGTCTACTTTAACATGGTTGCAGGCTTGAATGCAGCATGAAAAGTAAAAAGAAAGAAAAAAAACATAGTAATTAACTAAATTATTTGAAATATTGTATGTGCATTGGGGCTTATTTGTCTATTGTAGATGCCAGTGGAATCATTCCGGATCCCCAAAACTCAATAACGCAACATTTTTTTTTTCCTGTGTTACCTGCCATTCAAGTCAGTGGCAGCTAACATGGGACTTCAGTGCAATAACCTGTATTGAGGGTAGTGAATAGTAAACACGTGTTTAATATACATCTCTTTATTTATAATATTATTAAACATTGGAGAAGCTGCTATAGAAATTTTAGGGATTCGTGTCTAAAAAAAATACATAAGTAATTTTCATTATTTCGTTTTCATTAGCTGTCAGTAATGTAGTAATCCCAGCAGAAGGTGAAAAGTAGTGGAAATAAAATGACTATTGTCACCCATTACTGTATATGAAAATGTTCAGGACAATGTTTAAAATACATATACATATTACTGATTTATCAACAATTAGGGCTAGGCACTAGTTTATGTGAGCCTGAACCTTCCAGTGGTGATGGGTGAATGTGGCAAACGTTCGGAAAATCTTTTCTATTTCACTGAAAACCCGCAAAACTCTGTTCAAACATTTTGTTATTCAAAAAATAAGATTTTGCCATTTTTTGCTGTATGGTTTTTATGTTTTTTTTTAAAGTTTGCCAAAGCAATTTTTTTAAGTCTCCTTCACCTTAAAATACATTTTCTCATTACTAAGCACATTTTTGCTTTTGCTCAGTAGACATTTTGCATAAATTCAGTCCAATAAAAAAAAAAAGTCAAACTTGCAAAGAGACGAGATTTTCGCAGATCATTTGAACTTTGGCAAAAGGTTCGCCCATCTCTACTTTCCAGTACAAAAAATGAAGGCACTGCCATCTAGTGGTATATCTTCATATCACAGTCAAAATGCAGCTTTCTTTACACAATTCGGTTTATTTAATTCTCAGTAGTTTTACAGCAAGAAGATTTTCTACAACTTCCATAGAGGTGATGAGCCTGAAGTGTAGTCCACATGAACTACCACAGACACAAAAAATACCTACTGTAGCTCAGAGCTGCTTAACTCAGTGTGCAGCAATTTCTAAATGCCTTCCCTTCTACAGTGTTTTTAAAGCTTATCACAGTAGCCATCATTCTTATTAGTTAGGTTGCTGGTAAGTGGCTTAGACATGTATTATACCCCCAAGCCCACGTCTTATCTGGCTTCATAGAAACTATTTACTCCTAAATAAACCTCTTATCAGGGGAGCTCATCTGGCAGGAAATGGGTTAAGAAAACCTTCACTTGCTTGATAAGGCACAACTGTAGCAATTGTTAGCCTTTTATTTGCTAGACGGGCTTCCAATGCTTTTATTTTGAGGTGCGTGAAGAAAGGATAAAAAGGAAGAAGCGACAGCATTTACATTTTCCACGCACGGATTTCAGCATGAGCAACAGCAGGTGAATAACTCACAGTATATCGGAAAACCGTCTCTGTCAGCACAGGCTGCAGCTAAGGTCCTCCCATCGTTTGAGAAACGAACAGAGAAGCATCCCATGTGTCCTGCACGCAGGGAGAAAAGATGCCGGTTTGGAATACGACAAGCCTATAAGAAAATATAAAAAAAATATATATTATTTTATATATACAGCTCAACCCCATTATAACGCGGTCCTTGGGGTCCACAACCCCAAGGACCGCGTTACAACCGGGGTCGCGTTAAAATTTCACCGGCATCAGCTCTCGAGCCTCCTCATTACAGATTTCATTCTCCTCCATTTTGCCGCCTTACCAGTGCTCTCCTCTTCCTGCTGTCCACGTGCTCGTGCTCATATCTCTCTGCTCATCTCTCTGCCCGTCGCGTGCCATTGTTTTTTTTTTCAAACATTCAATTCAATGCTTTATTGACTACCAGACACAGACACACAATTAAACATTAATACATTTTGCACAAAACACATGCAGGGATTGAACTCGGGACCTTCTGATACCAATGACAAGACATACCCTATAAATATATTTATCCTCTACAACACAGTGCCACAGGGTACATGTCAATGCTAAATCTTAAGCCTATTTCTAGATGTCTATGACATCACACAGCTTCTGTGGTGTAGAGGTAGAAATCTTAGCCAACATATGAAAGGGTCCTGGGTTCAATTCCTGTATGATATGGTATAATATAATTTAAAATTTGGCATTGGTAGGAAGGTCCCGAGTTCAATCCCTGCATGTGTTTTGTACAAAATGTATTAATGTTTAATTGTGTGTCTGTCTGGAAGTCAATAAAGCATTGAATTGTTTGGGGAAAAAAACGATGGCGGGCAGAGAGATGAGCACGTGGACAGGACAGCTGGAAGAGGAGAGCGTAAGGCGGCAAAATATAGGATTTGAGATGCAGATAAGGCGGCAAAATGGAGGCTTTGAATTCGGGAGCCATGCTCAGACCGCGTTATAAGCGATTCGCGTTGTAGTGGATCGCACTATAATGGGGTTGATATATATATATATATATATATATATATATATATAATCCAATGCACAGCTGGCACACCATATGCAAGTAAATAAGTTTTGGTGCTTATCCCATAAAGCAATAACAGACCATACGATACCGGTTGCAACACGACATCAAGGGACAGCACGCAGGTAAGTAAATCATGAATTCTCTATATTTGATAGAAGACACAAAAACCGACGTTTCGGTTCCCCAGTGGGACCTTTCTCAAGGTGGTGCAATTGAATGCAGTGCACAATACATATATATACCCCAAACCCCAGTGCAATTCAACAAAACCAATCACAGTTAATAAGCCTCACCTGCCTATGTGACATGCATCCACAGTATCAGCAGGTAAAGAGCGTCATTTTGAATATATTAACTCTATATTTGTTTACCTGATATGTGTTTAGGCATGCGCAAAAGGCTCAGGAATTGCATAATGTTACTGCTGAGAGACTACATAAGTCTGCCAGACCCAGCGATATCTTGGATAACCGGAGAGAGTGCGCATGGGCTAAACTGATCTGGAGCTGATATCTGGATAGATTAACTATTTCAGGGACGTGCAAAATACACATTGTAACTGCAAGTGAAGCGAAACATCTGAAACACCTGATGTGCTCACCGTAAATGTGCAAAAAAATGTGAGGGAATAAAACATATATACACACGTGTGGATGACGTGGATGACTGGAATCTAGGTCAGTATATAAATGCTGAAAGCACTCAGCCATATAAATGCTGAGAGCTTCCTGACAGGATGCATAGAGTCATCATTGCATTATCATTTCTCACACTAATATATATATATATATATCCCCATCTGGTAAATTATATATATATACAGTGGTTGACAAATCACCAAAAAATCTACTCGCCACACAAAAAAATCTACTCGCCACCTAGTACCAAACGTGTGCTGCTTGGGCCAAAAGGAGCTCGCCACGATGTTAAATCCACTC